>JAUMHE010000042.1:21296583-21308159 GCA_032359235.1 Enteromius mattozi
TATATATATATTTTTTTTTTTTTTATTATTATTATTTTTTCAAATCATCCTGCGGGCCGGATTGGACGCCTCTGTGGGCCGTATTCGACACCCCTGCTCTAGTACTTCCTCATTTTTAACACACTCAGAGAGCACACTCCCTGGAGGTGAGGATAAAAACTGCACCTACTAAAATATTGTACAGTTCATGATGCTGGTGCAGATGAATTGTTCACCACAAAAATAGCAATGTGAGCTAACAAAATAAATATAGTAGATTTTGATTTCACACGGACTTCCAGCTCTGAATGAGACAGAGACTAAATTAAATGAAACCACAGTAAATGAAACAACATAACACACCACATTCTAATATTCTAGTGTGTTACATATTGCATACCTGTGAATTTTGTGGTCAAGAAAATGAAACTTGATGAAAAATGTATGTATTTACTAAAGATTATTTTGGAAGGATTTTTTTTTTATTTTATAAATGACTTTAAATTACATGTAAATCTCTTGAAACAAACAAAAAAAGCACTGAAAACATGAAGCTGGTTGCCTTACAATTTTTAATTGCCTCATCTTTTTTTTTCCTTATCTTTTTTTTACAGTGTATGCACAGCCCATACTTTCAAATAAGCATTTTAATTTCCTGATTTAAAGTTAAAGGAACAAACTAAGTGTACAGTGAAATTAAAAAAAAAAAAAAAAATCACATAAAAGTTAACTTTTTAAAGGAATATGAGAACACTCTGTTCTTAATCATCTAAAGATTTTTCTTAAGACCATCTGCAATGCTCTGCAAAAAAGATGTTGGTTTCTTGAGTATCTTCTTGGATTCTCCAGTCATGGCTTTGCTTAGTTTGTCACTTGCATCTTTCACGCTGTCAGCAGCTTCATACAGCATCTCAGGGACAGATGAAAATTGTTTTTTGATGAAATCCATGTCTTCCTGCTTTTATTTGTGTCTTAATTTATAGCCTACCCACTGCATGGAGAAACTCATATGAGACTTTGAGAGCGATAATATCACAATGCTTTTGCAATAGTATTCAACAATAAGGTTTCTGAGAATAGATATGCTAATCACCTGCATCTTATGTTTACTTCTGTTGAACGACTCCAGAATCACATCATACTAGTGCAGAAACCCTCAATAAAGTAAGCGAGCAATAACGACAAAGTCACAAGACATTTTAATAACTGTATGGAAATATGTTATTTGTGTGAATAGGTTCTTCTGGATCTTTGCAGCCTAAGCAATACAAATCATTTTACAGCCTGTGTGTGTGTGTGTATATGCCTCTATGTTAAAAAAAAAAAAATTCCAGTTTTAATGATATCTCTGATCTTTGTTGCTATTTTTGAGTCCAATAAAGTCAAAATAAGTCTGTTCCAGGGAAACATACATCTGTAATCTGAAGAAGATAACTTACTTTCCACAGAACATCATGTGTGGTCAATACACGCTCAACTCATCACCTACTGGCACTTGGTCGGGACCCATTGGCATCACTTTTTGACGTGCCGGGTCCTCAGTTACCAACGTGAAATATACTGGGAATTTTATTGTCATGATTAAATTCTCTGTCTCTCTCTCTATATATATATCTTTATATATATATATATATATATATATATATATATATGGGAGTATGTTTTTTGGATAAGATGTGAGTGCATTAACAGAGTTCAGCGATTAAAACCTTATGTTTTACTTGCTTCTTCACATAAAGACATTGTATGGCTTCAGAAGATTTGCAACACAACATCTTTGTAATGCTTTTATAGTCTTCTTCTACTATATACATGCGTATGTATTTATATATGCATAATAAATATAGAAAGCACACACAGGTAAGATTAGTCAGTTAATAATGAGAAATTCCTTCGTCTAAAGTCACATGGAAAATAATCTGCCATCTTTTTTCAGTTATTGTCCAAGAGTTTTTATTCAGTGTTTATGTGTATTATTTGTGGCCTCAGTTTATCTGAACCAAAATGTGCAGCCGTTTAGTGAAAAACTGAACAATTATTTAAAATAATTAAAACCTTTACATTAACAAGGAGAGCTTAGTAACACGGACATGCAATATAATCTGATACAAGAATTATAGCCTATCTGCTAGAAATGCTGTAATGATACAGAATCATTGCCCCCACAAACTGCAAAACAATTCTTTCCATAGAAGTGAAACATGTCTTGACAGTTAACTGTTTGTATTTTGAACACACACACATGCACACACTGAAAACAGAAAGACCAGAGACAAGATATGCAAAATTAATTGTAAAATAATCAGTGCTGATTAATGATGCCACTAAATTAATATTAAATGATATGTAGACACGTCATCAGATCATCTTTAACTGGGATTTTAATATTCTGGGAGTCGAATGCGCATTTTTTCATACTGTATGTGTCTGTGTCCGTTTCTCAAGACCGTTATAGGTGCATGCAGGCTCATTGGCAGCAGGTGGTGCTGTTTGGGCATTATCTGTTTTATACTCAATCGTCAAATACTCTTTTGACGCCGCTGACGACACCGTGCACAACTTTCTCCGGCGCCTTGAAGATCTCTTTGGTTCCTCCGGACAAGGCGCCGGTCACCGGAGACACCAGCAGAACAGCAGCGGCGCCGACGGCTTCAGCGGCCGAGCCCACGCTCATCATCTTCCCGCCGGCCTCGACGGTGCTGTACACCGCTCCTTTCACTATCCCCAGAGGAACGTCCACCACGGCTCTGGTCACGCCCACCGCGCACTCGGTCACACCCAGTACCACGCCTCCCACGAATTTCAGCAGATCCATGCCTCAGTCTTTTATCTGCCTTCTTACAACACGTCCTGCGAGCTGAATATAAAAAACGACATGTGTATGCACGATTATTTTAATAATGTTAAAGCATCACTATGTATCTTTTTCTGTGTTACAAATTATATTTTCAATACTGTTTTCAATATTGATAATAATCAGCAATGTTTCCTGAAGAGCAAATCAGCGTATTAAAATCCCTTACCTGTCACTCACAGACATTATGGTGCACTATCATGATTCATGATTCAATGTTATCATCATTTTGTAATATGATTTTAATGCATCATTTTCATGGGAATGCAAGGTCTGATTTTAAAATGGTTTGCAAAGGATGAATTTAAGATTTTAAGTTTTCAGTTGATATATATTTTCTTGTGATTTTGGAAAAAGGCAACTAAGAACACTTTCTGTGACAAAGGATGATGATGACGTAGATTATGATGTAGTTTTAGGGGCCCTCTTGTATAAATCAATCTAATACTTTTTCTACGTAATAAAAAAAAGAAAAAAGTAAAATATCTATTTAGGAGTCTTAGACCTTTCCAATGATATATAGTTTGTCATTAGATTCAATATAGTGAAGTAAACTATAGGTGTCCCAGTTAAGGGACAGGGTTGATTTCTAAAGCATCTCACAGAGTAATGATGCTGAAAATAGCTACAGCTTCGTTAACAGAAATAAATGTTAACATTTGTTAAAAAATTAAACTGATATTTTAATTCTGATAATATTCCATAATATTTCAGTTTTTTACTGTATATTTATGTAATAAATGCAGGATAAAAACAAATAAACATACAGAACAGAAATATATATGCTAATCATATGTACTTTACTGTAAATAAACAATAAAAACATATTAAAATAAACCAAAAACTTTTAACACAGTGATTACATTAGTAATAGACCCATTTGATATGTACTTTTATAAGATATTAATCCATGACAATTTCTACAGGAAGAATTTGATGCTTCATTTTTACATTTTAGCAGACCTCCTCTGTAAAGAGTCTGTAAAGTTGTTTTTTAAGACCTGTTATAAAAATCAAAATAAGCATTTGTGAAATCAACTTAGGCTATGTTAAACATGCTGTACACATACAAAACATGACAAAGTCAAATGTCACCAAAAAGACAGTCCATACTAACCTCAGGTCACAGATGCTATTGAAGTTGGTGTTTATCAGCTGAGCTTCTTTATATCAGTGTTGAGTGTCTCTCAGATCATCCCAGGGGTTTTATACTAGACTCATTGGAGGAACTGAGATCAAATGGTGGGAGACGCTAACACAATTCGAAAGCCCTGAGTAAACACATTAGGGAAGTTGACGGTAAGGATTATTTTAGACTTTTCTTTCGTTTTCTGGCATCAGGACGACGAGAAACCCACTCCTCATCATCCATGAGCTCATCAGTTTGAATGAGACATCATCTGCTGAAATGTTAAGGGAAAACCACCGACCCTAAGGTTATGTGTGTCTTTCCTATAAACTGGGATGATTCATAAAGCTGCTTGTTCCCCAGATTTAAGGCTTTAATTTCATGGTGGATAAAACCTTGGATTTCAGAGAAAGTGAATGGTTCATTTTCACTTATGTTTGTTTTTAGCTTAAATGAAAGATTAAATAATTCTGCTCTTAAGTAAATAATCTAGAATCCCTGACATATGATTCTATTCACTTCCACAGTCTTTAGTAACTACAGGGTTTTTCTTGAAGATGCTATTTCATACAGTTAAGGCAGATGTAAAGAAATGGAGCTGAAGTTACCTCATTTATAGCTCTGGTACACTGAAAAAATAACTTCATTCATCCAATTAAAAAATAGGGTAATGATTCACATCTATATTTTATCATTTGAGCCAATGAAAAATAAATAACTTGCACTAAACAATATTTTTTATGTCTATAAACTATTTTGTAAAACCTGGTACAAAGTATATTTTTCTTGTTAATCCATTAATTTTAATTTTTGTTTTGATCTAAACAGAAAGATGTAGATTTAATCAAAAACAAATTTCTAATTTAAGAAATAACATTACAAATTATGTATAATTACTACACCTAAACTCAACTGAAGTCTCAGCATCAGCAGCTTCACTCATTACTTACCACACTGACTTCATTTCTGTCATACGTCAAAAAATGTTTTACTGAGAACAGTCACCATTAATGGGATCAGTGTTTGCTTTAGTTGAGCTCTTGACCCTTGATTTTATAATATTGTGTTTTCTTCAGCTGCTTTAACTCAGTTCTTGCAAAACTCAGTAGTTATGGCTAAAAAAGGCCTAAAGACAACATGGTCAGCTGGTTTTGGCTGGTTGTTAGTTGTCATGTAATGGCATGTTATGCTGATCTCATACAGAGCGTAAAGATTTAATAATTAAATTGTATATTGTTGGTGAAAATAATGTTGAAAGCTGATAATTCAATGCATTTAAAAAAAAAAAATAAATAAAATCTTGTAATTTTAGTATCATTAAATTGTGTATTCTGTCATTGTTTAATCTATCAATGCATAATAAACATTTGTAGGAGCTGTCACACTGGGCAAAGTTATATCCAGTGGACATCTTTTATTGTCTTTGCAGATGTTGAAAAGACGTCCACGTAGGAGCCAAAATGAAAGTTTTTATGAAATGTTTTTTGATGTGTTCTCCACGTACAGTATGATATAGACATCAGAAGTGGAAAATCCAGGGGTCCTGCCATATTTTTATTCCAGCCATGTCATCTATAGAAGTATGAGTTTATCTTACAGTTTTTGAAGCTCATCACATCAACTGTACTTTAGCTTTACTGACTTTGTGTGGTTAACACTGTTTGTTTAAAGCTCAGCAGCGGAAATATTACTGTTCCTCCCTCAACAAGAGAACAGTGTTACTCAAATAAAAGTAAAGAAAAGTAATGATCTTTTTAAAGTTAATTTAATAAATCCACACAAGATGTTTAGAAGACTGGATTGTGTAAGTTTGAGGATTTGCACAAAACACATAAAAGACGATCACAAATAAAACTGATCACTTAACAGGAAAGTTACAGAAACACAACAGACAGAATATCAGAACTGATATTGAGACAATAAAGCAATACTTTCCAGGAAATATTTAAAAACGCTTACTTCACTTTAACATTAATATGTATGTGTATATTAATATGTTCATTTTATTTCACTTTTAATGAAATGATGCATTGATTCGTCACTAATGATCCCTGTCAATCATCTGTGGCTCCACCCACAGAGCTCAGGATTGGCTGCTTTGTGCTCCGCCTCTCACTGCAGCATCTTCCTGTTGATCTGAACAAACACTCAGATGAAGAACTGAAGAGAGTTTTACTGATTATACTGAGAAGAGCTGCAGCTTCAGACACTTACTGATGGACCAAGAGTCTTGCAGGAGTCTTCAGGAGGTCTGGGGTGAACGGTCTGTGTGAAGAGAGCGAGAGATTGGTCATGTGATCATCTGATGATGATGAGGATTTGACTTTGACGTCTCACTTACTGCGAGTGTGTCGTACAGGTCAGAGGTCATGGACTTGTGCTCAAGAGCTATATAAGTGTCTTCACTGGGATCAGAGACCTACAGAGAGAGAAAGACATTGTGAGTTCATGTTATAATCTGATAGAGTACTGACTTCAATATTTAGAGGAACTTCTGACAGGATCCAGAGGTTCTTATACTCTTAAAGGGAATATTATCCTGTCTTCTCACGTTTGAAGCATCCTTGGTGTATGTAACTTTCTTCTTTCAGATGAATCCAATCTGAGTTATAATAAAAATTGTCCAGACTCCTGGGCCATTACATTTCAGAAGACGTGAAATAACATTCACATATTCTTAATAAAACATCCCTCACATGGCTCCAGGGGTGAATAAAGTCCTCCTGTAGCGAATCCATGCATTTTTGTAAATATTCATATTTCAAACTTTATAATCACTTTTCTCTCCCGTCTGCTGCCTGTAGAAACCGGAAGCAAAGGCTTGGAGGGGTCTGGAAAATTTATATCATAACTCAGATTGGATTCGTCTGAAAGAAGAAAGTCACGTACACCTAGGATGCGTCAAAGTTGAGCAAAAGACAGGACAATTTTTGAGTGAACTATCCCTTTAATGTCTCTGTATGGCTCATAGCAGAAAAACACTGTAAATAACTGATCAACTCACCGCAGACTCCTGCATAGCACATCTTCTGTTTATCCTTTTACTAAGACTGAAGAGGAAATATTAATAAACAGCGATATATATTAGTGTCCTGATCTGCTGAGACGATAGAGAATGTTACTCTCACCTAGATATTCAGAACTTGAAGGACTCTAGATGTAATTCAATCAATCGAGCTTTAACATGTTTAACTTGCTTTATCATGTTTTTGTTCTCAGATTCATTTATTAACCTAACTTTACTAAATCGCAGTACAGAACAGTACAGTTCTTAACTGTTATACACGTTTGTTTGGTAAACAAGTATACTTTAAGCAAATAGGATACTTAACAAAAATGTAATAAAATAACATTGCAAACATACAGCTGATATTTTTTAAGGAACATCTTACCAAATGTACATCACACAAGCACCTGATGCTCCACCGACTAAAACACCAACAGCAGCAGCAACAGATACAGCAACAGATGAGGAACATCTGACGGCTGAAATACACACAAACACACACCAGATTATTAACAGGGCTAGATACTATAAAATATACTGACAAATATGGAAGCAAAGAGGTGTATGTGGCTGGAATTTAGTATTCATAAATCTTACACATGATGTTTAAATTCACAGCATCAGGATCCACGGTGGATCTTTATTATTATAGGATGGATGTACACACACTGTCAACACACATTTTAATTAAACTTGTGCATGTCACATTCAATGACCCTTTTAATTAAAATTAATTCACCTGTGACAGTAACAGTGTCTGATCTCTGAGATCCATGTTGATTGTGAGCCTCACAGTAGAAGCGTCCACTCTGTAGTGCCCTGAAACTCTGTCCAGATCCAACAGATGAGCTTTGATCCTCCTTAAACCAGCTGAAGTTCAGAGCAGGAGGGTTTGAATCACTGCTGCAGATCAGAGTCACTGAACCTCCTTCCTCTATTACACCAGATGGACTGATGGACACTGAGACACTCTTTGGTGGGTCTATCATCAAAGGAAAAAAAAATTTTTTTTAAAATTTTAAAAACTCTATCCTGTACGAATTAAGTTCCATAACTTCATACAAATTCATACAATTAGATTTTAAGGGAAAAAAGAAACATGATTTGCAATGTAAGCAGTGAAATTATTCCTGTATGAACTTAATTCTCTGTGAAGCCAAAAACTCAGGAACTCTTGCAGCACACCATGCAATAAAGTAATAAACCCCCAAATCTAGAAAATAGATAAAGACCATTTGCTCATCTGCCTCTTCACCCATCATCAGGCTCCCTCCTGGGCCTATGGCCCAGGCCACAAAAGACTGACTGGAGGAGTATCAAGAACTCAAGTTGCTATACTTTTATCATGTATCTACCGTATCTAAAGAATTCATAATCATAACACCCTTTATGTTTGGTATCATTTTAACTACAAACTTTCCAAAAATTAGAACTGCAACAAATTGGCATGAGACTGTGTTGGACAGTGGAGGAAAATCCAGGAGCCAGAAAGTAAAACTCCTGCCATATTTTTGTTCCAGCCGTGAACTCAGCAGCTGATTTCACCAGAGGAGGAACCAAGTGATTCCTTTCAAGGCACAAACAAGTCTTGAGTCAAATCTCAAGTCCTCAAAGAGTTAAAGTTAATGAAATAATTAAGTATGAAAACAGTCCAACTAAGTTATGGTGGTAGTTTTTTTTTTTTTCTGTTCTTCTTCTTCCAGTTGATTTCCTCCAAGGCTGTGGCTGAAGTCATTTGTTCTTGTGTTTCTCTTTTCTTCAGTGATGTTGATTTTTAAAATCAGGTGTTCATAACTAATGCTCAATCATCATTTAATTAGTCACTTAATTATCTCATTAACTTTAACTCTTTGAGGACTTGGGATTTGACTCGAGACTTGCTTGTGCCTTGAAAGTAATCACTTGGTTCCTCCTCTGGTGAAATCAGAGTTCATGGGTGAAACAGAAATATGGCAGGACTTTTACTCTTTGTCTCCTTGATTTCCCACCTCTGGTGTTGGATTGCATATATTTAGAGAACTCCTTCCCAAAATTAATCAATTACCATCAACTCACACATGATGTTTAAAGTCACAGCATCAGAGTATTTCTCTCCATGTATATCTCTGGACTTGCACTTGTATTCTCCACTGTGATCAGATCTGATCTTTGAGATGCTGTAGATTCTTCCAGATCCTACAGTTGTTCCTCCTTTAATCCAGATGATCTCTGCAGGTGGGTTTGAATCACTGCTGCAGCTCAGAGTCACTGAATCTCCCTCCACTATTTCACCAGATGGACTGACGAACAGTGAGACACTTTTGGGTGGGTCTAACAGAGGAAAAATAAAAAGCATTACCAAAATTAATCATTACAAACTTATAAATCCCACATTTATGAATTACTCTATTTCACCAGATGACCAGTGTTTGCTTTAGTTGGGCTCTTGACCCTTGACCCCTGTGTTAGATCTCTCTCTGCAGTGATACAGTACATGTGCTGTTGAGAAGCAGAGAGATCAGTGCAGTCATCATCAGCTGAACTCGGTACAATCAAAGTATCATATATACTGTATATATAAGAGAGAGAGAGAGAGACAGATGCAAGGTTTGAAAAAATATCTCTTCGAGAAGTCAATTCCCAAGAGTTTCTCGCAGCCCAAAGACAGACAACAGGACAGTAAAACTAATCTGAAAGGATCTCCAAAGATAATAAACATTCACCCCCCCTGACCCGAGCTGCCCACTTTATGACCCCTCCCCTCCCCTCCCATGGATCCCCCATCCCTCACACTCCATATCTGATTCTCCCAAAAGGTCTTCAAGAAGAAATACATATTACGTGTGCCATATCTTTCTTCAGACAGGTGCGGACCCTGGGGGCGGGGGAACTCTGTAACCAGGCCCCGACGCTGCATGGATGTGAGAGTCTTTTTCGGAGCTGAGCCTCCAAAGGCTCCTGCATCTTGTAGCGTGTTTTCTTTAATAGTCAGGTATGCAATTTCTACTCTTAAATATATCCTCGATGTATTGAGGTGATGCATTATTCTAAATTGACACCGAATTGGATTCTCACTTGTTTAATTATGAATTGGTTTGATATAATTTTACCTGACGAATAAATTATTTCTTGATTCATTTTAGACTGTTGAAATCATTTGTGATTATTAACCTGGGCAAGACGCCGTTATGCATATACATGTAACGACTAGGGCTTGACATACTGGAGGCTTGGAAATGAAGCAGTTTGCGCATTCTCTGAGACCTTTGATTCCTGCCTGCCACTAATATTCAACACGTTGGGTTAGACTAGATTATATTAAATATCTCTTTGCAACTCAGCAAGCAGTTGGCGGCTGGCAAATGGGATAATAATCATCCCCAATCCTCTGAGTGAATTATTAGAACTAGCGACATTATATTTTAAGACGGGACGCCGGACTTAGTCATAATGGGTCTCCAATGAACGGACAGATGAATTGTACATCTAAGGTAATCAAGTATCCAAATTAAGATAACTAAATTCAAATCAACACCTAAATTTAGTATTATAATCTAAACTTAATAATAACTTAAAATTGGAGTCAGATTAAACGAGGTAAACGTAAAAGTAAAATTAAAAACCAAAATTAGGAAAACCGAGGAGTGCTTTCACAGGAGCGCTGGGGAGCGAGACGCGCAGCATCCGGCTAAAATAAACCCGGACCTTACACAGATATAGATAAACAGATGTATTTATGTATGTTTAGGTTATGTAGGGTTAGAGTGAATGAATTTTAAATATATGTAGCACATATCAAATGGGAGAGAACGAGAGCAGTACAGTTTGAGCACTCGCCCCTGACCAAGAGAAGTGATTTAACCAAGAGATTTAACTCGTCATCTCATTAATAGAGACTTTGAAGTGAGTCAGAAGAGATAAAAAGAATTGAGATTAAATACGATTTATGTCAGAGCCGCATCACATTCAGCAGTGGCAGCTCTTAAAGAAATAGCTGAAATAACCTATAATAACCAACTGCTGTAATGTCTATTAAATCAAAGTACAAAGAAAAAAAGGGGATAGCTTTAAGGATTCATTTATATTTCATTTCGTCTGATAAATTCAGTTTCAATTTCTGTAGATTTCTGCTTACGGGCACAATTACATATGGCATTTATTATAATGGGTTTATATGAAGATTGTTTTAGGTTCCCTTAAATTAGAAGTTCTTTTTTAAGTCTAAATGTTAAAATTGTGTGTGTGTGTGTGCTAACCCTGCCTGTTAGATTACCTTTCTGTGGATTATTAAAGACTGTTTATTGTAAACTTTCATCTGAATTAAAATTTCATAGAATTAAACACTGCTCAGTGTTTATGTGTTTAAAATAGCATTGAAGCAGTGGTGATGTTAGTGAGATATTTACATAACTTATGATTTTGAAGAAAAGGGCAAGAGCTCCCAAATACCTGCTGACAATTTATCATAAATAGGAAGCCCTGAACTCTGCTAACTTTTCAAAGACAACTGTACTCACACGTGACGTTGAGATAAACATCAGGAGAGATGTTAGTGTGTTCCTGTAGACCACAGCTATATCTGCCTGCATCCTCTCTTCTGACTGACTGCAGCAGGAGTTGATTGTTTC
>JAUMHE010000042.1:21335950-21347157 GCA_032359235.1 Enteromius mattozi
TAAAGGAGGAACAACTGTAGGATCTGGAAGAATCTACAGCATCTCAAAGATCAGATCTGATCACAGTGGAGAATACATGTGCAAGTCCAGAAATAAACATGGAGAGAAATACTCTGATGCTGTGATTTTAAACATCATGTGTGAGTATATTATTAAATGTTTGATTTTCAAAAAAACATTTCATCATCTCTATTATGATAATTTTCAGTTCACATTATTGACCAAAAACACCAATGTTTTATCAATTATATACTGTATTTCTTATAACTATATCTTTATTAACTCTCTCGGGAGTTTATTTGGCTCCACACTTAAATTAACACTGAATGAGATAATTAGGTAATTAATTAGATGAAGATTGACCATTATTGAGGACACCTGAAGTTAACAAGCAGAATCACCAAAGAGGAAAGTCACACTTTTGTGTCACCATTAATGTCATGATTGAGACATGAGGCGTGTGGATCCGCTTGCAAACATTTATTAAACGAACACACAGTACAGTAAGCAAGGTCTTGGAAAAGCGAACAGGAATATCAGAGGCTGAGACAATAGAATAATCCAATAACATAGCGGTCGTCAGGCGATAGGCAAACGTTATCCAGTGGGGTGAAGACGAGAGAGAATATCCGAAGCAGGCAGGGTCAATGATAAATCCAGAACGATACACAGAATGAAACATAGGGAACTCAGGAAAACACGAATGGCTTGACAAAGGGGAAAACGCACGGTACATCCACAATGACGAGCTACTCACATTCTACAAACGGGGCTTATAAACACATGATAACAAGGTTAAGGGGAGGAGCGAGTTAGTGTCCGAGGCAACAGACAAGGTGGGTGGAGACAATAAGTTCATAATAAGAGTCCATAACGTAGAACGGAGACAAACACACAAAGAGTACACATGATGCTGGAGTGCCATCCAGTAATGTGCTGGCACTTCCAGCTGACTCGTTAGAATTACAGTAATCAGTTTTTGCTGTAGTTGGGCTTTTTTTTTTGTTTGGCTGCTGTAACTGAGTTATAACAATAAGACAAGCAAAGACCAGAAATCAGTAGATGGTGGGGATTTTGTTTTAACATAATCATTATTCGATCTGAATCACTGAACTCATTGGTATCATTTACTGTGTTGTGTTTACTATTTGATAGCCTGCACTCACAGCAAAAGTCTGTCATTATCCACCCATTAAAAGATATGCAGCACAAAATTTGGATACTAACTGAGCTCAGAGACTCAGGTCAAATTAGGTTACATCAAAACATATTCCACATTCAGTGATCATGTTCAAACATAACCATCATCAACTGATGATTTCTGCTCTTAGCTTGTTTAGCTGTTATAACTAACAGCAGTTAACAGCAGCAGTTATAACTAACAGCAGTCAAACAATATCTAATGTTAAAGACTCAAGGGTCAAGAGCCCAACTAAAGTAAACACTGACCACTGTACTAGTTGTTGTAAAAATTGTGATTTTCTTCTTTCTTGATTCTTCTTGTTAACATCAGGTGTCTTCAATAAGGATCCATCATCACTCAATTAATCAGTTAATTATCTAATGAACTGCAGTGCTGCTTTCATCTTGTTTTTTAGCTCTCTGTAGTATGCATACTGACGAGTGTTCATTCCATTGTTTTATCTGGGCTGACCCAGGGAACATGGAAACTGAGGACAAAACTGGCTGGGCCCCAGTTAGAGAGCCCAGGTGACACCCATCTGGGCCCCACATAAGTGTGCTGACTGAGAAAGCATTTTAAAGCTTATGGTTTCCTTTTTGAAATGACACCAAATTTTTCTGAAACTTTTTATGAGAAATCTTTGAAAATCAAAATCTGGATTTGAATTTTTAATGTTATTATAACCTAAAGATGCTATGTGGGAGTTTGAAAATAGTAGTTTTGTTTTTTTGTTTTTTTTTTCTCAAAGCAAAAGAGATTTATAGCACTTTTTAACCAAACTCTTCATATACATGCATACATGTATATATATATATATATATATATATATATATATACTTTCCTTTTTTAACAGACCCACCAAAGAGTGTCACAGTGTCCATCAGTCCATCTGGTGAAATATATACATTTTTGGTTTGTTTGTTTGTGTGTTTGTTGCAGACCCACCCAGGAACGTCTCAGTAACCATCAGGAATGTTTTAGTGTCTATTCAGTCTGGTCAGTTCTGGGAGGGAGATTCAGTGACTCTGAACTGCAGCAGTGATTCAAACCCACCTGCTCTGAACTTCATCTGGTTTAAGGAGGATCAAAACTCATCTGTTGGATCTGGACAGAGTTTCAGGGCACTACAGAGTGGACGCTTCTACTGTGAGGCTCACAATCAACATGGATCTCAGAGATCAGACGCTGTTACTGTCACTTTCAAAGGTAACGCATTTACTTACCTTATTTTTTCTAAAGTAAATCAAATGAATTTGTTTAGATGTTTTACTCTTTTGTCTCTGTTGAAGGACATCTGGTGATACTGTACATATCAATTGGACTGGTTTGTGGAGCTGCAGTTATCATCTCAATGGTAGTGATTTGGTAAGACGTGTAGTATTTAATTGCAGGCATCTAGCCTCATTTGTCACCTTTAGTAAAGGTGAGGGTAGCTTTTCACAAATTTTTTATTTGTTTAAAGAGTATTATTTAAACTACAAGGCTGATGAATTAAATATTATCCTGTTGTGGAAATGCATGTGAGTCCAATATTGTTCTAATTCAACCTATTCTGTAATTCTGTACTCTTTTTGTAACATTCATTGTTTTTAAGGAGAAGCAGGGTAAAAAAGAGAAAAGACCAACTTGAAACTCAGGTGAGCAAAAAGGAGTTGAGTTATCAATAGTCTCATCAGTAAGTAAACTGCCCTGCTCAAAAATAAATAAAGTAATGCTTAAATCAGAGTTCTCAAACTCAATTCCCGGAGGGCCACAGCTCGAGTTTAGCTCCAACCAGCTCCAAATCACAGCTGCCTAGATGTTTCTTATGATCCAGGGGGCTGTTTCATAAAAACAGAGGTGGACAATCCAGGAAAGTAAAAGTCCTGCTTTATTCCACCCATGAACTCAGCAACTGATTGAAGTCATTCCTTTCAAGTCATAACAGGACTTTTACTCTTTGGCCCCTGGACATTACACCTCTAGTGTTTTTCATAATGTATAACTGACAGGTCTCAGCTAGCGTGGTAAAGTTAGTTTT
This sequence comes from Enteromius mattozi, assembly GCA_032359235.1. Taxonomy (NCBI): domain Eukaryota; kingdom Metazoa; phylum Chordata; class Actinopteri; order Cypriniformes; family Cyprinidae; genus Enteromius; species Enteromius mattozi. Next base: position 21,339,154 of record JAUMHE010000042.1, read on the forward strand.
AGGTTTGATATTCACTGGATATTTGCCTAGGCTGCTTTAGGGAGAGTCTTATTTTCCCCAAACGTTGTAGTACGTTCCTAGATGCCAGACTGCCTTATACAGATAAATTTTTGACAATATCTCCATTACTGTACGTACAGTACACAACCAAGTCACCTTTTTTTCATATTCCAAAGGTTGTAGTACAAAAGATAAATAATTAATTAAATAATTAATCTTAGGAAACAATTACTGTAATTCACCAAACGGGTGTTTTTGTTATGTTTCAAAGGTTGTAGTATGTTTGTAGTTACAAGACTGACTTACTACAGGTGAATTTTCTGCAATATCTTCCTTACAGTACATACTGTACATAATGAATCCTAGAAAAAAAATGTCAATTTTTTTTTTTTTTATAATGTTCCAAAGGCTGTAGTACACTCATATAGCCAGACTGGCTTACTACAGGTAAAAAACAATTACTGTACTTAATTTTTTTTTTTTTTTTTCCTAATGGCCAATGGTACGTTCCAAGTAGCCAAACTGAACCACTACCTGTACAACTGAAAGTTTACCAATATCAGCCTTATTGTATGCAACATTTTGTCGGCCCAGATCCGGCTCACATCTGGAACGATGATGAATGATGATGTGGCCCACATGTGGCGTGGAATGATGACAATGTGTTTTACTGCAATGTGAGTTGGAATTAGTGATGGGTCGTTTCTCAAACGATTCGTTCAGTTTGAACAAATCTTTAATGTGACTTGGGAAGAACAGTCATCTCGGGGAATGATTCGTTCAGTCGTGCATGCGCATTGCGCAAAGTTCTCACTGGAATTACCTGTAGTTCACCTGTTTCAAGTCTTTGGGTTTAATTCGTTCTTTCATAACGTGACGGGACAGCCCCATAAGTCTATCAAATGCATTCAGAGCTGGAAAGAGAATTGATTAGGTCATCTATCGTGTCTTCGGGTTTGAGTCATTCGCTCATCACGTGATAGCCCCATAAGTCAAAAGAACGAATGACCTGAAAGACTCGATAGATGACCTAATCAATTCTCTTTCCGGCTTATGATAGTGTAACGCCCCCGCACTGTGTTTGTTGTCATTTCCCCATGTGCTCTCTGTGACCTAGTTTCTGTCTTAGTTGATTATGTCCAGGTGTGTCTTGTTAATTAGCGTCATTGTCTGCCCTATATAAGTTACATTCAGTTTAGTTCATGTTGTCCGGTCATTGATGTTATAATGTTCTGTTCGTGTGGATTCCCTGCTTGTATGTGTCTACGTGCCATTGGATTATTAAAAGGATTTGTATCACAGTACTTTGTATCCACGTTCTTGCTCTGCCACAGGCAGATCGTGACAGATAGGCTTATGGGGCTGTCACGTCACGTTATGAACGAACGACCCAAAAAGACTTTTCAGATAAGAGGCGAGGTGAGCTAATCATAGACTGAAGACCCAGGTTAACAATGAATTAATCTTTTTTTAATTTCTTATAGCATTACAGTATTGTATTGTTTGTAGTGTGATCAGCGTGTGCGTAACTTATGTAGTAGATGTGTTAGGGGAAAATCAATATTTTATTTATACTTTTTTTAAATAAACAAAATGAACGAGATGACTCGAAAAAAGATTTGTTCAATTTGCTGAACGAGACTCAAATGAACGAGTCTGTAAGATGATCTGAACTTCCCATCACTAGTTGGAATGTCAGGTTTTAAAAAAAAAGGACAAAAACTTGAATAATGCTGACACACACAGATTTTATCAATCAGCATATGCATCTCAACAATGGTGACAAAATATTCAGGTAATCGGATACATGCATTGTGACATTACACTTCTTATTGTCACCATTGTTGAGCTTCATGTGTTGTTTTATGATGACTTTGGGTGTTAGTGCAGCTTAGCTTTTTCTACTGTTTATCTTATGCTGCAGTTGTAGCGAATATTCTTGCACATCGCTGTTGATAGAGCAAAACAACAATAATTAATAAGTCTACTTGATTATGATTAGAGTACAGTTTCAGCTACCTGTCACCACTTGATCTCGTTTTGTATTTTCTTGCTACTGCAAACGAGTTTGATAAACACACCATCATAGGAGCCAGTGATAACACCCTAACTGTACGTGTGGTTTTATAAAAAAAACTTAATTTCGGGAGGAGCGCGCGCAGGTAATCAATAATCGATCTCCGCCTTCTAATCATCCACTTATCTCATTTTCCTATCAGACCGCTCGCCTCTCCCTATAAAAACATCAGGAAACCTTTCTCCCACATCTAGAGTATCCCGCCTCCTCCCCAGCTCCTCCTCAGGGTCCACCAGGGGAGCACTCAGGGTTAGGATCTGGCCGTTCCGTCCTTAGCCCTCTGACCGGCTGACCACCTAACCCTGAGTGCTCTCCCTGGTCAGCACGCCAAACAAGCTTCGCTTTCCTTAAGTTATTACCAGCAAGTACGAACACGTGTTATTGAATGGAGATACATCGTTGTCTAAATCAGCTCATTTTGAATCGGATCTTTGTAATCAAATCGATAATCGATAATCGTGTCCCCAGCCAAGTAAGACAGAGATGACAGCGTCAAAGAACCAAAACTCCATCTGTAAAAAAATGGAGGAAAAAACATATATATAATCTATATAATTGTGAATAACCAGGCTCAGTTGGGGGGCTAGTTTTCCTCTGAACTGGAAATTTCGTGTTATTTCATCAAGCCAATTTCAAAGGCAGCCATGTCAGATTCTCTCCAACTTTCTCCAACTCACTGTCCATTAAGCTTAAGCCTATTCTGTGAAATCAGGGGTGAAAGTCTGAATCAGTTGTGAGTTGTTTATTAGTAATGGTTAATTATTTAGTCTCTACTAATGTCTCTGTTCAATCAATGTTAAAGGTTAATCATTCCAGATATATAGTATGCGATGTTGAGACGACTGAACGCTTGTATGAGAATGTAGTGGTAAGTTATCATTATCATCTCATATTGATTTGATATTATTATAGTTATCAGCCGTTAATCAAGTTTTGATTCAGTTATCTCTCTATTCTGTTTTTTCTTTCATCGCAAAGATGAACCGTCCCATCCCTCATGATGGCATTAACTCGACTGGACCAGTGTATGAGAACATAATGGTAAGTGCTTTCACTCTTTATATTAAATGTCTACTAACTATATGGTGCACAGAATATATTTACTGTTTAAGCTCAAGTAATTCAGGTCCTTTTATACTGACAAGAAATTTCTAGTGTATTATTTATTAATGTAGTAATTTACTTTCCTTCTTTCAGCATGGCAGACCATAATGTTTGGGACGTGTGGCAAAACATTTTAGAGACTTTTTCTTTCTCTCTTTGTGAGGAGCCCTGAATGATTGACAGTAATGTCTTGATTTACAGGAATCAATTTAGCAGTTGATCCTTTGCGAAAGAGCTTGAATTAACGGGCAATCTGATGAAAACTCTTTGTTTATAACAAACAAAAACTAGTTCTAAAAACTAATATAATCACGTAAAATTTCATTGGATGTAAAGTTTGACATAGATTGCTGATGCAGTGTGTTTATTAACTGTCACCGTCCCATATACGGGACGCCTATTTTTATTTCACTATTTTACATATAAATCCTTATGTGATCATCACAAACTATATATCATTGAAAAGGTCTAAGACTCCTAAATACATCTTTTACCCCTGTTTGTTGTTAAAAAATTATGTGAGAGCAGTAATAGATTAATTTATGCAAAGAGTGCACCTCAGAACATATCCACCATAACAGGACTTCTGATCTTTGACACAAAAATTATTATTATTCTTTTTTCCCTATCACATGCTTTAGTAATCACCATAAATTATATATCATTTGAAAGTTTAAAACCTCAAGATTCTGTGAAAACCGTTTTACAATCAGACATTGAGTGTCATATTTTTAAAAATATATTACAGTCTTTTGGAAATAAAACTTCTTATAATCCTGACAGTATACATATTGCTGGAAAGATCTGACTCTATTTATATAACCTAGATAACCTGTAATGTAAAATATTTATTTTATATAACTGCGTTGACAGTTATATAAAATAAAGATGTTGTATATAATATCGGCTACAATATCTTTAAACACACTTTTAGGCAGAATATGCACAGTATTTTGCTTTTTTTATTCAATTGTAAATATTTAGTATTTAAATGTATTTGACCTCTTCTTTTTTACACAAAGAGTTTGAAAAGGGAACTGCACATCCAAAATTAACATTTTATAAGATTTGTGGAAAAGGGAACAACATGTCCCAATTAACATTCTTTTTGTAATAGCTTTTACTGTATGATAATTGAATGCTTATTGGCTCTAGTGACTCTGTCCGTGTTTCTGGGGAGGTGTTTTTGTATGATGCGCATGTGCCTGGATCGGGGAAATTATTTGGATAATATTTTCAGTGATTAACAATGTAAATTCTGCTCTGCCCCTTACACAAACCTACTGTTTGCCACCAGAGAGGACTGCGACTAAAATACTTTTTGATTACTTTTAGTACTGCTTTAGAAATTTTTACAATAAATACATGATTGTAACTGCATGTCTCTGTCTGTTATGTTTTTCTTATACCTATACTGTGTTTAGGCTTAAACTCGGACATTGCGTTAACATAGCAATGGTACTTTAAAATATGATGGCGGGCTCCTCCTAGAAAATTCAATAGAGGCATAGTTCCTATAGTGTGTGTGTGTATATATATATATATACACACACTATAGGAACATTTAGTTAGTTTGTCTCACTAAGGTCCATGATTCATGAGCTAATATGTCATTCAACTAGAAAGAGAGGGACCCCATTGGTTGTGATAGGATACAATCATAGGACTTTAACAATTTACATTTGCATCAAGTTACTTATTATCAACACTTATTATAAGATAATAATGTACAGAAGTTTAAAAACATCAGTTTAATTTATTTATACATCAAAATATCACAGGGTGAAGGTTTTTTTATTGTATCAAAGAAAATGTTGAATAATTGTAGTCATTTTTATTGAGATATATTATTCAACACAACATTGTTTTATATTAAATCTTTGGAGTCAGGCTTATATATAGTTATGTTGAGCAAAGTAAAAATATTCTAAAAAAAAACAAAAAATAAAACGAAAAAATATAAACGATTTTAGTGCAAATGTTCATTCTGCAGCAGATACTGTATTTACATAACTCCAGTTAAAATATTTCATAGTTACATTTTACAGTAAACAGTGATGTAAACTGAGCCATCTGTAGTCAGTCCTGGTCTCATTTCCCTACGTTCTTGTAGAGGATCATGGAAACGACCATCGCTGCAATCTGTAAAGAAAGAAATAAGGTGCATTTGCAATAATAAGAGAATACATTTCTTATTTAAAGCACTATCTCTACTGAAATTACAAAGGTAACTTTTTGGTTTGAGGTTGATATGAGGTGGACCTTTTCTAAAATAATTCTGACCATCAGTTCTGTATCAAATACTGAGATGCTAATAATCATGATGTTTGTCTTTTATCATTTGGTGCATATTAAGACATAATTTACATCGAAGAATGTGTTGAGTTCCTCAAGTGGAAAGTAAAAAATGAGATAAATACCTCTAATGCCGCGATTCCCAAAGCCACCCCAGCCAGCAGAACTGCGTTATCCTCGATCAGATTCACTAATGCCTGGAAACAGCCCACGACCGACTGCAACAACAGAAAAATCATGTCAGTGCAATATCTGCTTAAACAATTATGCATATGCATTTATATTTTGTAACCCAATGGGCTAAACCAATGTACCAAAATAATGTAAATATTAGCTTGCTGTCCTGCTGGATGACAAATCAGTGATGTGCAGTGAGGCTCTGGGATTGTCATACATTCATTTCATTAATCTCATGCATTTCAGCACAAAGCATCCTATAACGTACCGGTCTCGTTGCATTACTTTCATCACATGGTCTTGAACTGTTTGCACAACAAGTGACAGGATATAAATCCATTGAGCCCGTGAAGACAGAGCCTTTGAAGTCAGTGTAGTTGTTATATCCACAGCATTTCAGCTAGAGAAAACACACACACATGCATATGAATATGCAGTGGTTTGCAAAAAAGGGTTTGAATCATTAGGGATTCTAATATCAGAGACATGATGTCTGGTGCCATACCTCGGACATGGTGCTGTTCCAGACTGAAGTGTAACTTTCATCTTTGCCATAGTTATCCTGAATGCTTTTAACAACTTTCTGTCCAATTTGATCCAGAGCTTTCTGAAACTGGAACGAGGTTAAAATTCACCTTCAGTCTCTGATTTTACACAATCACATGCTGTATTACTTTTAAACAGATTTATTTCAACCACATAGGATTATGGAATCATAATCAAATCATAATTAGGTGTGTGTGGTTTGTTTGTTTGTTTTATAAACTGACAGAATGTGTGTTATTTCTGTTAGCTCCCACAGTTATGAAATGCTTTGAAATATAAACATTTCTATAATAACATTTCTATTAATTTGTCTGGATATGATTGAAATATGCTAGAAATTGTTTTTTGTGAGAGTAATCCCCATAAAATAATTCTCAAAAAACCTTATCTTATGATGATGATAATAAATATAAATTATGGTCAAAAGGTGTGTGTGAAACCTGTAAGCAGTGTTGTAAAATCACCAAATACCAAAAATAAATAAATAATCATTTTTGACAATGTAAACAAAATAAAATCATGTGTTACGAGAAAATCTACCTCTAAACCTTCATGTTTAATTCGATACGTTGCTTGCTGTTTCTTTATTTGTGAAATTTGCTAGCAAATTTTGAAAGAAAATGTTAAACCCTACGTCAATTTTTTGAGTGTATGTGCTTTATTTCTGCTGCAGTGCATCAGCTCTTACCAAAGGCTCAAAGACGAAGAGCACTATCGCCGCTGCCACCTCCACGAGGAAGATGATGAGCACGATGATGAAGAACTAGAAGAAAAGTTGAGAATTCAATCTTTTTGTCTGCATCTGTGGCTGAACTTTGGGAGTGAAACGTTCACAGCAGCTTAAGCTGAACACATCTGTCAGAAAAGGGTTCGCTCACCGACAGCAGCATGCATTTGCTTTCCTTCACAGCTCCACAGCATCCCAGGAAGCCCATAATGGTCAGAAACGCTCCCACGCCGATCAGCACGTAGCCGATGTTTGCCAGCTGCGCCAGTTCAGGCGGCGCGTCTTCAATGTTGTCTAAAATTCCCAGAAGAGAGACTCTGTCCACCGCCACCCAGATGCCTACCCCCAGTATAGCAGCGCCTGCCAGCTTTAATGAGGAAGATGTGAACACTGTGTGTCATTTTACAGTTTAATGAGGCAATAAACAGCTTTGCATGTGGAAACATGGCTGAAGTGGGTGAAGGAGCTTTTATTATATTCCCTTGATAAGGGTTATTGTAGCTCAGCTCTAAAAGAGCACTATACAGTAAAAAAGTTAAGAGATGAAACTATTCTGGAAAGAAAAGAAAAGAAAAAAAAAAAAAAAAACACATGAATAGATGCAATAGAAATTGTTGGATCAAGAAAACCTGGAAGGGCCAGAACTCAACAGCAATCATACTCACAAAGATGACGCCATTGAAGACGAACATCATGACTTTGAGGAAACCCTTACAGCACATATTGGCAGATTTTCCTTATTCCTAAAAAAAGAAAAAGAAAAAGCAGATTAATTAATTATTTATTTTGTCACATTACATACAGGTACAAATGAAGCTGAATCTTGAACCTGTGTTGACAATACAAGTCTGTAACAAAATGATGATGATTATTATTGTTATTATTATTACAAAACACCTGAATCTATTTACAGCAATTACTGTAATAGTGTAACGGAATGTGCCCGTGAGTCGTGTTTGCTGAAGTGCAGCCGTGCTTCTCAGCGTGGCAAGGAGCGGAGAAGACGAGAAATCTCAATAAACAAAGCTTTACTTAAACCAGGAAAATATACAAAACAAAAGCTGACGAGGCAGCGATT
>JAUMHE010000042.1:21358946-21373172 GCA_032359235.1 Enteromius mattozi
ATCTGTTGGATCTGGACAGAGTTTCAGGGCACTACAGAGTGGACGCTTCTACTGTGAGGCTCACAATCAACATGGATGTCAGAGATCAGACGCTGTTACTGTCACTGTTGAAGGTAGAGCAGGTAAATATTTCTGCAGAGCATTTGTTAGAAAAAAAAATTATGAATGAATGCATGCATTCTTGTTATGAAGGTATTTATCAATTCTGATCTCATTGATATTAATCAGGTTTTCTGCATCTAATAAAAGCTGTATATATAATTACATTTGTGCAGACGTAAGTTCAAAGTTTTCATTCTTTTTCAGGAGGAGGTAAAGCAGTCCTGTACGCAGCTCTTGCGTTCTCAGCAGGGTGTGGAGTTTTATTTCTTGTCTTCATAAGGTGACCTCTTAGGTTTTAATAATGTGCACTGATGTACTCATTAATACTTATGAGAGAGTGTGTGTGTGTTTGTGTTTAAATGCTTATCTTTGTACTACAGGAAGACAAAAAGTGGAGTTTCAGACGTTAGACAGAAGGAGGTCAGAACACACAAAAAATTCTGTTTCTGTTGTGGAAATTAAATTACAACTTTGTTGTTGCACTTCATAAAATATTGTTTTGAGTTGTTTTGTATCTTAATCCAGCTCATCAAAGAATGAGAAATCAGTGAAAATCAGCTAACATGCATCTCATGTGGGTGATTTTACTTTTATACTTCACTTTTCTGAAAGGTGTTGGTCTCTTTCTCCAGGTTCAACAACCTTCCAGCTCTGAGAGGAACCACTGTGATGATGGGCTGTATGCCAACCTTTCACCCAAGAAACCCAGAGCAGATCAGACCACAGGAAAAACTACAAAGATACTGTACTCAACCGTCCAACACGTCACAAACAATGAAAGCAACCACGAGAACCATCCTGACTCTGCTGAGAGGTGAGAAACTAAATAGGTTTGAGTCACATTTTTTCATGTGATACTGAAACTTATGGTGAAACTTATTAATTGCATGATTCCTCAGAATTGATCGGCTTCTACTTCTGGTGGATCTCAAAAGGTTGTTGACACTTCATATTTGATTATGTTGTTCCACAGATCCGATGCGATGGTGGGTAATTCAGTGGTTTACAGCAAACTCAAATGGGGATTGAAAATGAAGCTGGACTCCAGCTGAGTGTAAATATACTGCAGTTTCTGCAGCTTTGAATCAGATGTTTGTAATAGTGACTTAAATGTGTGTCAAGTCATATGACATTTCTCCCTGTCAGTAGTTGAAGAGGAAGTACTGGTCAGATGTACCAGTACACAAACGTGAAAAATGTCCCCAACGGTTTTTTACATCATCGTACCTAGATCTTTTTTAAGACTGTGGTCATAATTTGGTGCGGTTGTGTGGGAAGTTAACATCCTCCTCTAGCTGCATTGTAACGCCTGTTATAGCATGTTTTGTAATGTTTACAAAGACTTGCGCATATTTTCCATTAACTGCAGTTTCAATATTAGCCTACATGTCTTAGTCACTCTACAGTAAGCATCTGTTTTTGTATCTCTTTTTCATGTTTCATAAAACAATGTTTGATGCTTTATTATAATTTCATGCATGTTTAAAGTATTGGTATATTTTAAGTTTTAAATAAAATGTTTAGTTTGTCATGTTCTATGTCTGTCTGACATTAGAATTTCTTGCATTTTCATATATTGATTGATGCTTTTGATCCCTACATCAGCTTAACAACTGCACGGTTTCACTTTGTCAACACCGATGATGCTCTTCTTTATTTGTTACATGTAAACACCAGTGTCGTCAGTGTTAAAGCCATTTCACACCAACCATGATACCGATATAACATATAGTTATAAAAATCATTCTCAGTGTTAAAGAATAGCAGAGAAATGGACAGAGAAACAATATTTTTTGGGGAATCCTTTTCAGAACGACTTTTTTTTTCAGCTGATGAACGATAGAAACAACCAATCAGAATCAATCCTGCTATCCCACGTTTGAGCTTAAACAGACAATATAGTTCGCTGGTGTGGATGCAAATATGGTTATCTTTATAGTTATCGTGCTTGGTGTGAACGGGCCTTTATCATTATTAGAGCGTTTTTTAAAACATTATGGTGTTAACATGATATGCAGTGTCTTAAGATTACTCTGATTTACAGATCTTTGGCTAATCAAGTTTGTAAACAGTTGGGATGTGCGCATCACGGTTGCAGAAAACCCGGGATAGCTAGTGTTTATGGCTAGAGAGTAAAAAAAAAAGTTTAATTTGATTTTATATTTCAAAATTCTGAAGAAGTACTTACCTACACTGTGCAGCAGGGCACACTGTAGTCTAGAGTAGGATGTCGTTTTTAACCCAGTCGTGTTCAATCTCTCCTCTCAGCTGTTCTCCAGTCACAAGGTATGTTGCTGACCTGAGGTCTTAATAAACTGAAATAATACAACAAATCATAATGGAATGTTTATGTACAACCGAAGGATATCTTTTAGGTACAGCTAAAATAATAATAATGTACATTCACGTTACAAATAGTAAACGCTCTTGGACAAAACAAGGGGTATATGCCACTCATGCAAACAATCCAATAGTGATGCACAAATATAGAAATAATTTTTACAGACAGCTGATATGATTTTTCCAAATGCAAATTTAAAAAGTCAAGTTGATCGCGTTGCTTTGTGGCAAGTCCTGATTTTGCCAAGTGTGTCCCTAGGTCAACACATTTTGCATAAATACAGCCTTGACCATATCTCTACACCTAAACCTACCCATACCCATGAGTAATGCCTAAAATCAGAGGAAATGATAGATGACTGACACTGATGTACAAGCACCAAACACTGATTGTAAGCCTAAAAACTGTAAACTGTTTCTTTAAATCTGATTGGTTAATCACAGTGTTGTCCGTGGGTCGACTTCTTTAATACATCAGAAAAATAAACAGGCCGATTCTGATGGTTGTTAATTATGGTAGGCAGCATGGCTTTAAAATCACAATCAGCTGTCACTGGTTTACCTTGCTTTAAGGTTAAACAGCAGCCCACTGTTAAAACTGATTTTACTGGTTTCCAGCAGAGACCCGCAAACCACAGAGATGCAGAGACACAGAAAGACACTCAAAGGAAAGAGCAGTGCTGTTAATAATAACCCGTCACACACACTCAGAGTCACGTCTGAGTTATCTGTGCTTTAATTCCAGCCGTGCTTGAGACAGCTGAGCTGTGAAAGTCGTAAGACTCGAGACAGATCAGATGAGAGCTGGGCTCGTGTTCGCGCCGCTTGGAGATCAGCCCGCTAAAGACTGGAGGAACCAGCATGGTTCTGGTGGTCCAGTGTGAGATGAATAGAGGGATGTTTGCCCAGGATCTGTAACCAAACACAAACAGATTTACAGTCTAAAACATAATCTGATTTTGACACAACCTTGGTGTAAAACGCTACTTTTATAAAAATTAACTATGGTTTTATTGTTGTAAAATTGTAGTGTGTGTGTGTGTGTATTGGTTCGCCATGGTATTTGTCGTAAAACTGTTATACATTGGTAGAGTAGCAAAACCATGGTTAATTTGTGGTTTAACTAGGCCATAACCATGGTATTTGGTTTAGTAAGTAATATTTAGTAAATAACTAGAGTAGCCAAGCCATGGTTAGTTTATGGTTACCACAGTGGTTTAGCTAGGTTGTAACCGTTTGTTTTTGTTTTATATTTAGCAAAACCATGGTTAATTTCCATAATGGTTACCCTTATTGCAAATGATTGCTTTAGTTTTTTGGGTTTTTTTCTCTCTCTCTCTCTCAAATTTAAGTATGTTTTTGAGGGAAAGTTCAACAGAATGAAATGAAGATCCAGTTCACCCGTGAGAGTCCCTGAACAGCCATGAACGCCCCTCACACGCGGAGAGGAACGATCCAACTTGGCGGTAATTCACAGAAAAACACAAATGAGTGGTTCATATTTTGCATGAAGGATTAATAAAACTTTAGTTCAGAATCACACAAGGTTGGAAATTCAATCTCAGAATGAACGCACAACAGAGAATATGAGACTGGCACAATGCGCTGTGTTATTTTATTGTCATCTCTTACTTGGAATAGGCTAAAGGTGGCAGAAAGTAGGATGACATGGCATCTGTGATTTATTTCTAAATCTGAAACAGGATATTCTGACAGAAATAAGGGATTTGTTTGGTTAATACTGTTTCTCAGTGGACATTTGGTCTTGGTTAAGTTAACAGAAACGTCTTCTCAGAAGCAGAAAACCTTCTTGCGTTCTCGTATTTTTTTGGGAGCCCAATAATAACATTTAGGAAAGTTCTCTTTTGGTTATTTTTAATGCAGAAAATAACCTTTCTTGGAGGTTCTAGGAACCAATAATTAGATTTGAATAAAGAAGTGCTAAATACTTCTCAATACTCAGTATGCAGTACTCAAGGGGGCGATAGAGTTTCCTTCAAATGCATGTGTAGTTAAACCAGATGTGTTACTACAGTTAGCTGTAATGATAACTAAGCTATATATCAGGTTAATCTGGTAGGGTTAGATGGATAATTAATTAAAACAACTTACAGCAACTGAACTGAACACAGATCGCTTACTTAAAATCATGTTATGGCTTTCAGACAACAAACTTTGAGCAGTGACATCAGAATGCCTAAAATGGCTTGCGTTCACATGATGATATAAAAGTTTTACAATGTTCTTCACAGTTGGACAGTTTGTGCAGAAAACACTCAGCAACACAAACACAAAATGACACCATGATGTTTCCATTGGGAGTGTTTTATTCCAGACTCGTTCTGAGTCCAAGGAACAGAAACAAACACACACACACACACACACACACACACAGAGAGCATAAACACACACACAATACATTCAAACTCACTCGTGAACACATGAACACAGTCCAGACGTCAGTCAGAAGAATTGACCGCTCAATAACTATAAACAAAGCTTTAAAGAAAAGCAGCGTTCATCGTCTCGCAGCAGCACACGTGTGCAGCAAGAGCTCATCTCACGGATCCGAGTGTTACCACACACTTCTCTGTACGGCTTTCAGACGAATGCTATCATTCAACAAGAACAGACAGAAACAAGCAAACACAACCTCTGTCTGTAACCAAGAACAGCCATCCATCTGGAAGCACTGGATATCCCATCGGAAAAACCTGCCAAAACACACTCAGGCCTCATTTCACCCCAAAACCAACCAACTAATGAAGAAATGTTGTGCATTTAAAAAAAAAAAAAAAAAAAATTAAATAAAAATTGTGAAATTATTCTCAAGACAATTTAAAAATGTAATATTTTAAATATTTTTTTAAAAATATTATTTTAATTCAGCACTACAAATAGAGCCATTATATACAACTATTTCACTATTTAAATACTATGTCACTCTTTTTTCATGATATTATTATAAAAAGTTTTATATACTTTTTTCATTTTTCATTTTTTCAATTTACAAATTAATAACCTTAATAATAATAATAATTAACTTTCATAACAATATTTATATATTTTTAATAGTAACAACAAAAATAACTATAATACTAATAATAATAATAATTATTATTTCACTAATGGTCAAGTAAATTAAATACTGAAATAAGTGAAATATATACATAATGGCAGGATTTACAGTACAGAATTTAAATGTAATTTATGCTGAGTAATAGCATTACTGTAAAATTAAAACATTTGACAGTAATAAATCTAAAGAAACCCCAGCTGGAAATGATGAATTATAAATTAAAATAATAATAATAATTTTGAAAAACCTATGGGTTAAATGCCGTGGTGAGAATTTTGAAGGCACAGTGTATTAAATTGGTGGACAAGAGTGTGTTAAGCTCTGAGAGGTTGTCTCTCAGTCTGTGTCTATGTGGCATGGGTTAGTTCCCTCGTCCAGAGCCGCGTGGTACAGTCTGATGAAGTCTTTATAAAGCGGAGCGCATCCCAGCCAGGCCTCCCCGAACCTCACAGCCCCTGTGAAGAGGAACTGGCCCTGTCCCGCTCGTGGCCTGCACCGCCGGGGCATCTTCACTCGCCCCGTCCACCGCCCGCGCCCCCCGCCGCCGCCGGACACGAACACACGGCTCTTCTGACGGTACACGTGACTCAACGACAGCACCACTGACGCCTGCTCTTCATCCTCCTCCTCCACATGATGAATGCTGCCGCGCACCGCTAAAAGACAGAGAGAGGTTTACCACCATTTACAGAACAAAACACACAAATCTGAACGTCTCGATTGTGCTGCAGCTTGTGACGCGAATAACGCTATCATACATTAAGTATTTTCATCTGAAATGTGCTGCAACTTTTATTACAAAGTGGCTTAATGCAATTAACACCAAGCGTACAAAGTATGTTTTATTTTATTAAGTACAGTAATTATTTTGCTACTTTTTTCTCTCAACAATGCTCCGAAATCTTCATTTTTTTTGTGACTGACACAACATGAAATTGTATTTATTTTTTAACGTGCAACCATTTTGGACGAGAATTTCCGACTCAGTGTCAACTTTATAGTCAGGTAAGGCTACAAAATACGGTACAGTTTGGAAGGGAAAGTAATTTGAGATCAGTAAGAAGCATGTTTATCTTACCAAAGTCACTGGTGCAGATGGCCATCAGCAGCTCGTCGTCGGCACAGGGTCTGCATGCAGCTGAAACACACACACACACACATGAATGTGTCGAGCCTGTGCTGCATCACACTCCAGCTGTGTCTGAGTCCGCCCTCTGACCCCGTTCAGATATTATCATCATTATCTGCCTCCAAACCCGTCATCTGACTGAGATCAAACCACATTACAGCATGTTTAACATCTGTAACATAAACACCTGTACGTTTCTAGAAGACTTTTATGGTTGATTTTCAAGACAAGAAAAAAATATTTTGTTTAAAAAAAAAAAAAAGGTCCAAATTAAGGTACTTTTTGCTTATAACAAGAAAAATTATCTTATTTCAAACAGTAAACAAGATTATTTTGCTTACCTCATTGACAGATTATTTTGCTTGTTTCAAGTAAAAACTTTTACTGAAAACAAGACAATAATTTTTTTGACTCTAATCTTTCTTGATTTAAGAATTTCTAGATATTTTGGCTGGAAACAAGACAAAAAAAATCTTGGCTAGAAATGCATTTTTTTGCAGTTTATTTATTGTCTTTTCTTTGTCACATTAATTTAAGACTCACAGACTGGGTGAAATGTAAATGTAAAGCATGGTCTCCAGACTGATTGTATGTAAATGTGATTTCTCACATAAAAGATCATTCAGACTCACACTTGTATACAGACCCCGACTCAAAGCACTCTCTAAACTGCTCTTTAACGACTTTCGTCACCTTCCAGCCGCGGCTAACGGCTCATTAGCGTGTGGAGCTGAGACTGTGATGGGGAAGGGTCCGGTCCGTCTCATTTTACTAAGGCAGATCAGCTGCTCAGACAAACACACACCGCATGAGTGTGAGATTCATCCCACAGATAAGCAGCTTTTTATATAATTTCCCCTAATTGTTAAATATTCGATTTTTATTCATAATAAATTTAAATGTATGTTCAGTGAATCCAAATCTAACTCCTCAGAACATACATAAATGAGTGAAACAGCTGTTTTATGAGCACCGCAGACTTCAGTTAAAGGGTCAGCTGAACCAACAAATCACAGTTTAATAGCCCTGTGATCAACAGAATGAAATTTATTGACCAAATATCTGACAAAAATGGGGTTTTATTCACATGGATGACTTTTATGATGCTTTTTTGGAGCCTGAGCTTGTATAAATCAGAGTCCACTTTCATTGCTTACAAGAGAACAGTTTGGACATTCCTAAAGACTCCTTTCACTAACACACACACACACTTTTCTCCCTGTAGACCCATCAAAAGTGTGAGTGAGACCAACAGGTGAGGAGCTCAGGACACCTCAAGACTTCACATGTTTATGAAGCTAAAGTCTTTGGGAATGGAGCGGGAAAAACGACAGGAAAGGAGGGGGAAGGGAAAGAAAAAAAAAACTTCTGAAGGGCAATCCAGGTATATGTGAAAGAAACAAAGGATGAATGATTAAGATTTCTGTATGTAGCCTGCAGTTCTCCACAAAGGGAACTGAATTATATCACTACAAATCCCTCTTGAAGCCATTAAGCTCATCTCACCTTCACAGACAGTACAACAGCATCTTTCATATCCAACCAACCAATGAGAGTGGAGCTGAGCGAGCTGCAGACCAATCAGACACAGCGCTGGCTGTGATTGACAGCTCTTCAGGCCGGTTGACCCCGGCGGACCTCCTGATTAGACTGTTTATTTTCTTCTGTCAGGCCGAACAGGGATGTGGGGCAGCAGCGGGGGCGGAGGGGTCTGTCTGTGGTTTAGGTTTTACAGGGTCAGACGTTTTACAACCTCTCTAAACCAGTCTTTCATGTGAATGACGACCATTTGACAGAGCTGTTATTCGACCCCCAACACAACACTCTCACTCTTTCACACATACTCCTGTATACTCTAGAGCTGGGTAATACACTGAGTATTTACAATAGATTCAGTATTGTGTTTTTCATTATAGAAAATTCTTTAATGTAAATATTATAATGATCACATAAGTGAACCAGTTTCACACCTGCTCCTTAACGGGAATATATAACTATTAAAACCTCAGAGTCAAAAAAAGAAAAAGAAAAAAAAGGCAAATTCAGTTATGTTTCGTCTCATGTTTCAATCAGTGAATCTGTACAGAACTATGATTATTCATTTGCATCCTAATTTAAAAAAAACAATACAAACGATACAGTGTTGACAATGTTAATTTAAAACGAAAAACTATTGAAAATCATCTTGTGTTGATTAAAATAAGCCAAAAAATATTAGAAAACTTTATTTGACAAAAACAAATAAATACAATTTTAAAATTTAAATGTTGCATTGCCAACCAACCAAAATAAAATCGGAAGTACTTAAATGATGAAAACTTCTAAATAATAATAATAATAATATTAATAAAACTAAACAAAAGTTGAATAATTTTTAAAAACATATAGATATGACAAAAACAAAACAAAATGACTAAAACACAAAAATAAAAGCTGAAAATATAAAAACACAATTAAACTCAATATAGATGTGTATATAAGCATATTATAGTATGTATTTAATACTAAAATATCATAGTCAAATATCATTGTGCCTGCATGGCATTTTACGTGTTGTCATTTTGTATTAAAAACAAGTCTTTTCTGTATTAAAAATTATTATATTGTGCATTGCTAAATTGGTGTATATAAATATTATTATTATATAAAATATATATTTAACATAACATCTTGTAAAGGCATTTTTGAAGACAGTGTATAAGTGTATAGATGTGCAGTTAAAGCCTGAGGCGGTTTAGTTTGGTACCTGTGTGTGAGTTATGGTCTCCAGGCGAGTGTGTGGAGATGAGCTGGTACTGAAAGGCGGTGATTCTCCGGCTGATGTCCCGGCGGGCGGAGGCCTCCATGAACAGCACCCCCTCCTGCAGACTGAAGCAGCGCACGTGTCCGGCCGCCAGGTCCTGCTCGGTCAGCAGCAGACGCAGTGCTCCGGCCCGCTCCACATACAGCCTGGCCCCGCGAGAGTCCGGCCGCGGCTTGATGCAGGCGCTCAGGGCAGCCTCCGCCGGCAGCAGGTTGGGCCTCAGGTTAACGATCACGGCTCCTGTGGGATACAGCCACTCCAGAGAGCCTTCGGCACAGCGCAGATACACCTGCTCCACGTCCCGAGAGTGAGCCTCGTGTGTCAGCCCGCTGTAGACAGAGAGAGCTGAGCCTTCATCCACAAACCCTGCAAACCCTGCTGGACATCAGATGACTCCAGGACAACTGAAATTATCCTACGATTTTCAGTATTCATCTTGACATTTGCTCTGAAATGCCTGTAAAAGATGACTCTTTTTTTCTCCCAGTCAAGGGAATAAGAATCACAGCCATTGTTTACAAATTGATTCAAAATATTTAATGCAGAAAGTAAAAATAATATAATAATTTTTTTGGTACTAAATAAGAATAAGCACATAAAATTAGAAAACTTAAAATAAAATGTAAATATTATGCTAGCATAATAAAACTGATATATAAGCTAATTTATTAAAAAAAATAATAATTAATTAATTAAAAAAAAAAAATATATATATATATATATATATATATATATTAATAAATACTGTGATAGAATAAAAAATACTAGACAATTAAAAATGTATATTACTTTAATTATGCACAATTTAACAAAACACAAAGAAACTATATTTGTATTAAAATCTTAACAAATGCTATAATAAAAATATTGCAATACCACCTGAAATACAAAGAAAATGTTAATTCCTTACTTTATATGCACACTTTTAGCAAAGAAAATAGTATTTATCTATTTATCTATCTGTTTATATTCAAATATTACTGTAATAGATTTTAATTTAATTTAAATAAGTTTGCTATGTGCTTTTGTCTTTTGTATTACTTTTTACAATAATTATTTACATTATTGCTTAGTTTTGTCTAACCAAAGCGGATGAATTGCTCTTTTTTCGATTGGCATAGAAATTTAAGAGCTTGACCAGTTGTGATGATCCCGTGACCTTCAGGATGAGCGTGACCTGCTCCTCATCACAAGAGCAACATCAGGACAGATCAGATGTCAAACATGAGATATTGAAGCTAAGAAGCTTATCGTATACGAGCGGGGTTACATGAAGATGAAAGATATGGCACAAGCTGTCATCCAGATGTAACATTTATTTCCCCCACCATATACAGCGCTTTCAAGTGGTTGTGGTTTGGCTTATTTTGGGATGATTACAGCGTTTGTGTCTGTTTCGGCTGGACCGCAGCCAACGGGTGTGCAGAGTATTTCAGATTTACACTCTTCAGGTGTAGGCCATTAAAAAATATGACTTCCTGAAAAAAAGCAGCACTGAAAACCCCTGCACTTTACCAGTTGAGTTTCTCCAATCTCATGCATTTAAAAAATAACTGTCTGCTTCCAAAATACAGATTGATCGTTTTCCTTCATTTCCACCAAATACTGAATCCCTGGGTCTTCGTGAGGGTGAGTAAATGATGGCTGGACTCCAGCTGGGGCTCTGGCTGGGCATTATAATTAAACTGACGGGGTTTGGTTTCTGCTCAAATCAGTGCCAAATGTCCTCAGAGCAAAAGAGCCGAGTTTCGCACTCATGACCCCGAAATTTCCCCCATTTCATCCGGCTTGCTTTTAATTAACGTTATTAAATCATTTTCTGGAGTCAATTAAGCTGTGCGGCGCGTAATAGAGGCCAGATTCGCCGCGGTCTGCTTCAAAGAGTCAAATGAAGGAGTTGAAAGGAAAAGTGCGAGTCAGCTACTAAACCAGAGAACAGACAAAAACACAGTCAATGAGACATAGAGAGAAAGAGAGAGAGAGCATATGGATATGAACGTCACTGTGGCCGCGTAAAATACCACTGAAAACAAATCAGTGGCGGGTTTTTTCGCTTTAGCGAATTCATTTTAGTGAATCGATTCTTTCGAACGGTTCATTTCTGGAATTCGTGAAGCGTCTCGCGTATTATTTTCTTGTAGTGACAAAGTATATTGTGTCAGATATACCTATGATTAACCTGACCTAATGATTCATATAAACTTAAACTCAAACAAAGTTGTAATCCAGCCGAGTAATAATTTAAGAACAAACCTTCGCGAGTCTGAATCGTCCCGGCGGCAACATTTAAAAGAAGTGGTTCATGAGGACAATAGGTTCGCGAATCAATGTCTTCAGGTAAAATGTAATAACATGTCCATTAAGGGCATGCCCGGACCTTCCCCATCTCATAGCTCTCAAAGGATTTCATGACTTGAACCCATTGCATTTACATTTTAATGGTTATTGCAAATCTTAGCATTTAAATTTTTAACTTTTTTTTTTTTTGCATGGTCCAAAAAATAAAATAAAAAAAATTATACAGTAGTACTAAATGCACGAAAGTCTGTCTTATACAAACAATAACGCATAACGATAAACAGGAAATTTCATAAAATATTTAGCTTGTTAAAAACATTTTGTAAGCAATGCAAAGTATGCAAATAATAACATTTTTTTTTTTTTAAAAATTGTATATATTAATATATATTTTAATTTGCAGTTAGTTTTGTTCGCATTTTCTCCAGACAGAATAACGATAGTTTTTTTATAGTAAGTCCTTTATGATGATTTAGTCTGATATAAAAGGCAAGGCTCACCTTCCTCTCCAGTTGCACTGGTCGCTGGAATACTGTGCACATCCACACAGGACCAGAGCTGACAACAGAACGAGTAAAAACATCCTCAAAACCCCCAACAATCTCTTACAGTCTGTAGAAAATGTCAATTCACCGCAGCTCTGGTTCACTTCAGGAACTACATGACCGGATCGTGAGCAGACAGACCCGGAATAAAGCCCATGATCGCGCGTGAGTCTGAACCCCAGATACTGAGAGAGAGTCCCGCAGAAACTTTCTCCGTCTTACAAACTCAAGCCCCGCCCACAACACGCCTCTAACCACGCCCCCGCTGCAGCACGCCCGCCGTGACAACCATTACACAGCAGCGAGCATTTACACTTACACTGCTCTTCAAATGTCTGGGATCAGTACAATGTTTTGTTTTTTTAAAAATACGTTGAGCGTGCCAAGCCTACATTTATTTGATCAAAGGACAGAAAAAGCAGCAATCCTGTGAAATATTATTGCAATTTAAAATAACAGTTTTCTATTTTACTTTGCTTTAAAATGTAGCCTAATATATTTCCGTGATCAAAGCTGAATTTCCAGTCAGTGTCACATGATCCTTTAGATTCCTGATGATTTATTATCAATGTTGGAAACAGCTAATATTTTCTGGGACCTGTGATATTTTTACTGGATACTTTCATTTTTATTTCTTTATTTTTTGAAGTCTAAAACTTAAGATTTTAACCTCATTAAGTGGTATGTGGTTGATGTGAAGCACCTTCAAGTCCCATACACTAGGCCTACTGAATAATACTAAATTATACAATATTCATCTACCACCGTACAGTCTGTAAACAAAACTAGCATGGGACATATGCAAAAACATGGATAGGCCTAATGTTACTTTTGTGCATTTTAAGAAAAGTTGCTACTAAGTTGTAATCTGGCGAAGGACATAAATAAGGGTAGCCTATATATTCAGTATTTGATAGCTTGACGTGCAGCATATGGCACGTCTCTGTTGTAGGGTGTGCGTCTCGAGGCGGCTGCGGTTATTCTGGGCTCTATAAACACTGCTATCAGATGCTGCTGAGTCGCGCGCTGTTATTACGGCTGCACGCGCCTCGCGGGACACGAGCGCTGACTGCGCATGCGCCGCGCACCGAATACAGCGCCGTAACATGAGCCCACTCCGAGAGCTACATAAAAATAGATGTAAAATATACATTCACAAATTATTCAATATTACTATGGTATTATAAATAAAAGCAATGAAGCAAATAAATACGATCAATTTACAATAACCTAATTATATATATATATATAATTTTTTTTAAGGTAAAAAGCTATTTGAGAAGGATGTGTTGTGTCAGGAGATTCAGTTTATCTAAAGACATGTTTATTTGAGATGGTGTGTGTGTCACATTTCAGATGAGCTCTGACCCTCCACCTACACACCATCCTAAATATTTACAGGCCATGAACTTTGACCTGACCTACACATGCACCATCACCTGAGACACACACACACACACCGGAACGTGGCCGCTGACCTCAGATAATGTCTTAATGCAACACACACACAGAGAAATGAA
Source organism: Enteromius mattozi (assembly GCA_032359235.1). Classification (NCBI taxonomy): domain Eukaryota; kingdom Metazoa; phylum Chordata; class Actinopteri; order Cypriniformes; family Cyprinidae; genus Enteromius; species Enteromius mattozi. The sequence continues at coordinate 21,372,763 of JAUMHE010000042.1, forward strand.
GGACTGTTGAGAGGAAGAGAGATAAAACTAACCAGACCTGTCAAAGTCTGTCAGGAATTATTAAAGTTTCACATACACCACAAAAACACAACAGAAACCAGTTTTAAAAATCCTACAATACATTTTTAATATCAGAAGCATTTGAAATAAAACATAATACTAAAACAGTGTTAGTTAAAACTATTTAAATTCACTGAAATAACATGCATTTGTTAAAACTTCAGCGAAAATTGAATTAAAATGAGCTTAAGCTGAAGTACAAATGCTACCATTCTATTTGAAATATCATAAAAAAAAAAAAATAAATAATAATAATAATAATAACAAAACATAAGACCATTATAGGAAAAAAAAATATATATATATATAAAAAAATGTGAATGAATACTAGAATTGGGGGGGTGGGGGGG
>JAUMHE010000042.1:21409557-21420006 GCA_032359235.1 Enteromius mattozi
CCGTTGCTCCGACCCTGCCAGTGTTTACTCTGAGTTTCAATAAAACTGTCTGCATTTGAATCCGAATGTCTCTCGCCCGTGACACCCATGTGTATTTGAGAAATACATTTACTTCATTATGATATTTCCCCCCATTTTAAATTCGTATTATCCAATGAAAGGTTAGATTTTTGTGATTAACATTTTCACAGCTTTCTTTGATCATATTTATGATATTTTTGGCCATGACTGTAAATGGAAGTCAACCGTTAACTGTTTGATTGCCAACATTCTTTTGAATATCACCTTTTGTGTTCAACAGAAAAAAAAAAGAAATTTAAACAAGTTTGAAACTACATGAGGCTGAGAAAATGATGACAGCACTTTCGTTTTTGGGTGAACTATCCCTTTAAATCAGAATTATACTGATCATTACTCATCCTGCTCTTTAATCTTGCGCTCATCTGCCATGATGAACTAATATTTGTTAACCATTAATGCTTTAAATAACCTGTTACTTACAATTTATAAGCTGAAATTCCCATTTTAACATACTCTCAACCAAAATGAGACATTTTTAGAACATAAATGACCTGAGCTGTCACTGCTGCTGATCTACTTCTGATGCTTTGGGGAAAGGCAGACCTGGTTCATCTGCTGTAGACATGTGAAGAAAACAGCAGACACCCCATGACTGCTATAGTGTGTGTGAGTCCGGGACGAGTCACTAATGAGTGAGATCTCAGCGGAGACATCTGCTCCACAACACGACACACTTTCATCAAGTAGATCCCCACTGAGACATTTAATTCTGTCAATGGCCTTTATGCTTTCCTTATTGAATTATTCCTCTCCGTGTTCCTGCGGTGATCACAGATTCATCTCACATACATATCAAACTGCCAAAAATAGTTGTACAGCCTGATGCCACAGATTATCATTCATAGTGTTCATTAATGTAACATGAACTTTAAAATGATGTCATGGACTATTTTGAGGGTATTTGATGTTTCAAAAATGAAACAGAAGTATTTGGAATGGCGTTATTGAACCGTTTTGCTGAGTTCTGTGATGTCACACAAGTCACAATGAAATGTTCTTATGATGTCACTGAAGTCTTTTAGGGGTTTCACAATGTTACAGGACATGTAAAGTCCAAAAAAAAAAAGTCTTTATTGTCTTTATTTTAACGATGAACCATTTTTTTTTTGTTCCATCACGCCTAAGAACAAGTCCTAAAAATATCAAAGAACCTGTTCCTGTGATGTCATCGGACCTTTCTGAGTTCCACAATGCCACAGAACATTGTAAGTAGTGTAATATTGTTCTTTTATTATTGTTTGAACATCCTTAAAGGTGGTTGTGAAGGTCTCACAATATTATGTGCTACATTTCAAGAATGTTGCAACCATTGTTTATACATATTCCAAAGTCGTAACATTTTAAGGTTTTAAGATATCAATGAAAACATGAAAACAAGTTCCTGTGATGTGGGAACCATCTTTCCCAAAGCTGTTTTCAATAATCAACGTGGGCATCTAGAGAAAGCCATATATATGCATATTTATCAATACAGTGAACATTACGACTCTACAATCCTAGAACGTCAAGTAAAAAAAGTTACACTTTCCTAATCATTGTGGAATATTTTCAAATTTCTGTGATTGTAACTTCGAATTCTACATAAAATTACATTTTAAATAAAAAAGTCATAGTAGAACTCTTTTAAGTTCTTATGATGTCATTGAACCTTCAAGTTCCCATGATGTCATAGAATATTTTAAAGTTCTAATGAAGTAACAGCAGAACCATTCCATGTCAGTGTCATAAAAAACCTTCTTGATGTTTTTTTACTGATGATTTAAAGAAGGCCAACCTGCTTTACTTTACTCTGATAGATGTATCAGATATAGTTTATATCTAAAACTATACCAATACTGTTACATCAAGAACATGTCTGAATCTCCACAGAACCATATATCCAACCTGAGCAGCTCCCACACATCAGCGTCAGACCAGAAATAGCCTGGAGACTGGGTGTAAATGCTCCAGTAGGCCTTCAGCTCCAGTCGTATTCAGCTTAACAAGAACACTTCTGACACAGATCACACACACACTTCTGACACAGATCACACACACACTTCTGACAGCAGGCACTGACGGTAACACGCCGACAGATGCACGCGCATCATCTAATGAGGAAGACAAACGAGCTGCGCTTACCTGCAGCATCGCACAGAGCCGCCGCGATCCACTACACCGACACCGACCCGGAGAGCGACGGGAGGACAAACACGGGGAGACCCGAGCGTCTTGTCGTCGATGGCTGCGAGAATAACCGCGCGGATGCTGCAGTGTTTCCAGTGATGTGGGTGAGATCATGAGCCATCTACACACACTCACTTAAACACACACGCGGTGTGGAGGCACGAAGCGCCGTCATCACGAGAGAGAGAGAGAGAGATGCTCTGCGCACTCAGCATTTAACCACATCGCTGCCGGAATCTCTCTAAAAGACGAACTATCCGTTTATCTACTCATATCAGTCTAGGTGGACTTATCACACTTCTATCCTATATTGCGAAATGACATGAATGAATCATAAACTAGTAGGCCTACACTGATAATACAACATATAAATCCATTACTAAATATTGTTTGAGTGCAAAGGTACTGTATCACTAAAAGATGTTACTTGGTTAAAGGGATGGTTCACCCAAAAATGAAAATCTAGGTCTGAGCAAGAAACTGAAGGCAGGGCAGTCGGACACTGTAGTGTATCAGAGGTACAGTTTCTAGCTCAGACCGATCATTTCGTTTCTTACTGTTTTTTTTCCCCCCTCAGTTGCTAACAAGCATTGTTCAATACTAAAGCCACACATTTTCTACACTGTTCACACACTCAGAGATACAGAAGTCTATGTGGACCAAACTGTGAATCATTTTTCATTGCTTTCAGACAAAATGCATGCAATGGCCACGTTTTTCAAAATGTCCCGTTTGTGTCTTTTCTCTTCTTTTTTTGTCATCTTTTAATAAATGGATGGCTTTGGAATGATTTTGTCAGGAAATGTGGAGAAAAGTGTCAGAGAGAGAGGAACCCTCGCAGTACTGAACATTCATTTTGCCTCGTGCTTGTCCTGTGTAGAGTCATGAGGCTGGAGCTTTCCCTGGGTCATAGGCAGAACACACCATCACACACCTTCATATTTACACTCACTTCATCTCCAGTTCACCTGTCCTGCATGTCTCTGGATTTTGGGAGAAACATCAACACAGAGGGAACACACAAACACTAGAAAGGTCTCCTGCAGCAGCTGGACTTTTGAATTTTTGAGTTCGAAGTTACTGATTACATACTATCTCGATTACATTATTATCAGATTCCAAAAATAATAAAGCAGGCTTCTGCTATCTAATTAGATTAGGCCTACTTTTTATTTTTTTTAAATACTCGTAAATATTATTATTGTTTACACAATAGCAATAATCTGTTCAGAATTTATTGATTCTTCTTAATTCCTCCTTTTCATCTTTTAAATGTTCCTTTATAAAATAGCCTACAGCTTAAATGTGACATAAAAACTGTAGTACAACTAGTGGTCAGGATAAAAAACAAACAAAAAATAAATAAATAAATAAATATATATATATTTTTTAATAATTTTACTTTCTGAATATTGCATATATTGTATGCAATATACACTGCATATATACACTGCGGTTTTCTAAAGTGTTTGCAATTTATTGTTTATTTTAGAAGAAATATACAGCCATTTATTATACAGCCAATATACAACCTTCAGCCATTTGGAAACGATTGATGGACAAGCTCAAGGATTATCTCATAAATCATAAACTAAGTTAAATGTACCAAGTTCAGTCTAGTCTCAGAAGAACTAGTTTAAAACTCACACTCAAACACATCCAGAAACACAGCGAAGTTTCTTATGGAGAGCAAAATGACATTTACTGACAGGTTAAGACCTGACACTTTACAGTCTGTCACTAGAGAAATAGTATTAATGTGCTTTCTGAGGAGAGTGTTGAGTGTCATCCAGAAAATCACACAGAGAATCCACCATCCTCTCCATCAGCACATACACCTGAAACACACACACACACACACACATTATGACTAAACATGACAGTATGAATCATGACTGGATGTGTGAATGCGTGATCAAACATCACGAAGGAGTGTGTGAGGGTTTCAACGGCTCTGTGTCATAAGTGTGTCATGACAATATAGAAATATTTCCACAAAAATACTTAGCAGCACAATTGTTTTCATCACTGTTAATAATCAGAATGATTTCTGAAGGATCGTGTGACACTGAGCACTGTAGTAATGACACTGAAAATTCAGCTTTGATCACAGAAATCAACTGAATTTGAACAGATATTCACACAAAAACGGCTTTTTAAAAATGTAATAATATTTGACTGTTTTTACTGTATTTCTGACTGAAGCACATGTACCTGTGTGTGCAGCAGCGCTCTGTATGTGTCCTGGAGTGTGTGTGAGTGATCAGTAGTAAAGCTGGAGTCTGTCTTCCTCTCCTCTGGCACATGCTTTCTCATGCTCCCACCTTCCTACACACACACACACACAGGGTATTAAAAGCACATATTTGAAAGTGTCAGAGCGTAGAGAGTCGGTGTGAGTGTTTATACTGCCGCTGTGAGTCTGTGTGTGTGTGTGTAGGAGAGACAGATCAGAGAGAGAGAGAGAGAGAGACAGGTTCACACTGTTAGCGGTTGTGAAAGCATGCAGCTGTCCTGCACTGAGAGCGGTTAGCATGCCGCCCACAGAGCGTGAGTCAGCGAGAGACGCGCACTAGTGAGTGAGCATCACACAAACCACACGCTTCACTCTCTGTGCAGCACTGACACCTCCAAGAATGCTCTTGACGGTTACTGGGGTCTTCTGGGTGCTTGTTAAAGCAGTTAGTAAGGTTCTGCGAAGACGATGGTGTGGTTGCTAGGGCATTCTTTGTTGTTATGTATAGGTAAGGACAGGTAAGGGTGTCCTGGTTGCTAATATGGTTGTTAGGGTGTTTTTCGACTGGTTGCTAGGGCATTCTGTGTTGTTAGGGTGTCTTAGTGGTTGCTAAGCAGTTGCTGGGGTGTTATGTTAGCTAAGGTGTTTTTGGTGAATGCTAGGGAACCTGACAGGATGCTAGGGTGTTCAGGTTGGTAGCTAAGATTTAGTTAATGGTTCCTAGGGTGAACTGACTGGTTATTAGGGTGTTCGGGTGGTTGCTAAGATGTTTTTCATGGTTGCTAGGGTGACCTGACTGGTTATTAGGGTGTTCGGGTGGTTGCTAAGATGTTCTTCATGGTTGCTAGGGTGACCTGACTGGTTATTAGGGTGTTTGGGGTGGTTGCTAAAATGTTTTTCATGGTTGCTAGGGTGTTTTGACTGGTTGCTAGGGCATTCTGTGTTGTTAGGGTGTTCTTAGTGGTTGCTAAGCAGTTGCTAGGGTGTTCTGGTTGCTAAGATGTTCTTGATGGTTGCTATGCAGTAACTATGGTGTTCTGGATGGTTGCTATGCAGTAATTAGGGTGCTCTAGCTGGTTGCTAGGTGTTTCTCCGGGCCTGTGTGATTGTGTCAGCAGGTGTTGTGAGGAAAGCGCTGTGTGTGTGTGTGTGTGTGTGTGTGTGTGATGAGCTCTGCTGTCCTCTGCTGGTGAACAGCATCACCTGCACTGCTCTGGTCTCCTCCAGTTCTCTGACACTCGCTCGTCTCCTCTCGTCCTTCAGCAGCAGTGGTGCTCCTCCTCTATGCTCCCCCTCCTTCTGCTCGACTGCAGATAAGCACGATTAACGCCAGACCAATCTTTCGTGTGTGTGTGTGTGTGTGTTGTCCTCACAGGTGTTGGTCCAGCTGTTGTTCTCCTGAAGGCCCAGCGAGTGTCTCAGTCTCAAAGACTCATGCTCCAAACCGTCCAGCAGCTCCCTCCAGAACTGCACACTGCACACACACACACACGCTGTCATCCTCATGCTCTTTATCACGAAGTGTGTGTGTGTGTGTGTGTGTCTCACCTGACGTCCCGTGCTGTCACAGGTGTGTTGTGTATCTGTGGTCGCTGCAGCTCCAGGATCAGAGAGTTAAAGCGGCTCAGACTGGTCTCTCTGCTCTCGCTGTCTCTCTCAGACATGGACAACAGCGCCTAGTGGACAAAACACACACATACAGAGTTCACCTAAACACCATTTACAGTCTTTCATGACACACTGGACCTAAACGACTGTCTTTCTTCAGTTTGATGTTTAGCAATGACGGTCAATGGAGATTTTTTGTATTTTTTTTTTTCCAAAAAATATCCACGTATAGTAAATGAGGCAAAGGTGTAGAGTTACATTCAAGCTATATATCAAGACATGAGAAAATTATGTTCACAAGACAAAAACATTTAAATATATCCTTTTTATGATCAAAAATGAGTTTTAAGGGATACAGTTTGGACTACATGGGGACTTTAATAAAACTACACAACCGTATGCACTACTGTTATGCTATTTTTTTTTCATTGTCAAGTTTTCGAGGTCACTTCGGACTGTCAGTGTATTTGAAAAGTGCTGCATGAAGATTGTGTCCCACTGAAGAAAGAAAGTCATGAGTTTAGAGATGACAACGAGTACATGATCACAGAACTACACACTTACACACATCTGTATTTATTTATTTATTTGCTTTAAAGCAAGAGTTCTTAAACTGATGGTTGTGATCTGATGAAACAGTAATTCATAATAAAACTCATATAAATAAAACTTATTTTTATTGAATATTGAATATTGATAAAAAGCTGAAATTCATGTTAAAAGAAGCCTATAATTTACCATATATCAATCAGTGTTATTTTAGTAAAGCTGATATAGTTGTACAGTTTTTGTCATATATTTAGATTTAGATTTTTAAAACATATTTTTAAATTTTAAAATTTCAGTAATTTTGTTGTGCACTCTCAGTTATGTATACATAGATTTATTAGTTTGAGTTAGTATTTGAGGTTATACTAAATGAGAAATGAAAGAGTATTTGCTCTTTTTTTAGTTGAATTGATATGAGCATTTTACAACTAAAATAATGTAACTTTTTCACAATTACAGCAATGCAAAAATAATAATAATGTAATGTCATAAATACATCTAGTTTCCCTCTGAGCGTCCTCAGTACCTGTCTGAGTGTGTTCAGAGACAGATCCCAGGCCGGCGTCTCTCCTGACCCATTGACCTGCTCCCAGATGCCCCGCAGCGCCTCCACAGGCTCACGCCGGTACTGCAGCTGCCAAACACACATCAGCCAGAAAACAACACAACCAAAGACAACTGTAAACTGTCAGAACAACATGTTTCTGCCGCATTCATTTAGCGAGGATGGTCTGTCAGTTCCAGGTTCAATAAGGCTGTTCTCCGGCGGGAACACGAGGGACCGACACATGCTGAGCTGTACTCGGAGCCTCAGTCATGTTCTGGCCTAATTTACACGACTCAAGCAATTATCCGCTTAATGGAGTTGATTATCACCATTTGTGTGAACAAGAGTGTGTGTTTAACAAAGGCCAAAACTAGAGGAAAAGTGCAAATGTGAGGCTGAAGTCTGTGCACGTCGTAGTTTACAGAAGACGTGAAGAAGTGCTTCCTGCTTATGAATGAATAATAATGAAATTATGAAACTTTGGAAAACAAACACGACTGGCCAAATATAATACATGACTCATTTATACACTGACCTGGCCGAATGCCTTTGTTAATGCTTCCTTTCGTATTAAAGATGATTGTTATTGTGGTTATGATGTAATGCTTTAAGGTGCAAATATTAGAGCAGCAGGAAATACAGCTATATGGGAAACAGCATTATGTTCATTATGGCGATTAAATCATCTTCTGAAGTAAAATGCACCCCAGTGCTGTTTTTTAATTATATAGGCTTATAACGAAGAGGAGATTCTTTTCATCGAGCTGTTATTCAGGGCTGATGAGGATCTCAAGGTTTTCTGGGTAAATCGCTGGAGTCTGACTCACAGCTCGCTGAAAGCGCTTCAGTTTCTTACCGTACAGCACTGGATGATTTAATGACACTTGATATTGGTACATTATGTTGTCTTATAAAAACACTGATTTATTTATGAGTGTATTTCGCAGCTTTGGTGAAAGGCATTGAAAGGGACCACAAGCCATGAATCTGTATATTAAACTGATTTCAGTACATGTTTTTATATATTTTGGAGGGTTTCAACAATGCATTTTACTCCTTCTCATGTAACACACAGCATCCTGTGGCTTTTATCAACGGTAAAATGAAAAACTCTATTATTATTATTGTGTGTGTATTTAAGTGTTACACAGAATATGCAAATTTTTCTTTTAAAATATATAAACACATATATAATGAAATTATATAATTTTATGATATTAATAATGTATTTTACAAATGTAAATAGTATTTATATATATGTATATTTATTATTGTATGTAATATTTATGTGTAATAAATACATACGTATAAAACTACTTCTGATATTTATAAAATATCAATGAAATAAATAAATATAAATATTAATTAAACAGTATATATGTATCTAAATACATGAGTATACATTCTTAATATGTAAACATATACATATAATTATAAAATATATAATATAAAATAAATCTAAAAACATAAAATGTCATAATACAAAACATATAACGTTACTTTATTTATTTAAAATACTTTATAATAAAACAGACAAATATTTTTAATAGATTTTTTTTCATATCACAAACCATCATTAATAAATAAATAATTCCTACAGTAACTAATGCAGCCCAATAACTGGACTTGTGTATGCATATCTGAACGTCTATATCTACATCTTTCATAAAGTGCTTTCTCCATATAGCGAGAGTATATGAGTGAGTGTGTGTTGCTGTGATCACATACGTGAGGGTTGAGTGTGTTGAACAGCTCCTCGTCTGTGATGTAGAGGTCAGCAGGAGAACTGGGCCGCTCTGGAGTATGAACTCCTCTCAGCAGATCCCTGACCATCCGTCCACACAGAGACACACACGCTTTCTGCTCTAGCTCCTTCTGCTCACACACAGCATCATTTTAAATGAATCAGTGTTTTCATTCAATGCAATGACACACACCCACACACACACACCTCCAGTGCGGCTCTCTGCTGGGCGCTGTTGTCCTGCTCAACAGCCACGCCCCTCAGAGTGACCTGCAGTGAAGCTCCGCCCATCAGCACCGGGTGTGTGTGCAGACGCCAGGCCTCGCTCATGATGCCCGCAGACGCGCTCTTGAAGATGAAGCTGATGTGTTTAGTGCTGCCGGGCAGAATCAGCGCTGACAGAGAGCAACGAGTGTGTGTCAAAAGATCATGAGTGCCTTCAGAAAACACTGATAATAATCAGAAATATTTCTCCAGCAGCAAATCAACATGTTAAAGTGGCTTCTGAAGGATCATGTGACACTGAAGACTGGAGTAAAGATGCTGAAAATTTAGCTTTGAAGGGAATAAATGAAATTTTAACAGATATTCACACAGAAAACAGCTAGTATTACAGTGAAGATGATTCGAGAAATGCACCAAAGTGACTGAGAAGCACTGTATGTTTTCAACAACTGATGCAAACAATGTATTTCCTTTATTTCTTACTGTGTAATACTGTTCACAACCACTAATGCTTATAGCAATAAATAAATAAATAATTGTTTTCAATCTTGAATTCATGTTACCATGAATTTTTCAATTCTCTGCCAATTACTTTCAATCTTGTGCAGAAATGTACTCAGGAGCTCATGAAAGAAGAGCTTTAGGTTTTGCTTTATCAAAAAATATAATATTATGGCAAAGGTGTTTGTGAGACAATGTTTTCTTTTGAGATAGGTTTGTGATATTTTTGAATGCAGAGATGTGAGGCAATTTGCATTTTGTGTGTGCAATTCTTGGGTTTGTGTGTAAAGTTTTAAAAAACAAGAGGCAAAGTTTTGAAAATGCATGTAAGCAGTTAATTTTTTTTTATAAATATATATATATATATATATATATAAATAATAATAATAATAATAATAATAAAATATTTCACGATTAAAAATACAGATAAGTAGCCTTGGTGAGCAGAAGAGCTTTCTTTAATAAAAATTTAAATCATAATGATTCCAGTGAGGTTTCTGAGCAGTGTGTGTGTGTGTGTGTGTACTGATTTTTGTGGTTTACAGAGACAAAAATTAGTTTAATGACATGGCTATGACAGACGTATTACAATTTGAATGTGGTTTATGGGGACACTGCCAATGTCCCTGTAATTCAAAAGGGTTAAAAACATACTAAATTGTGTTTTTTGTTGTGTGTACCTGTAGTGATGCTGAAGAAGAAGTGTTGAGTGCAACTGGTATTTATCACCTTATGGGGACCAATTGTCCCCACAAAGATAGGAATACCAGTAAATTTTGACCTTGTGGGGAC
>JAUMHE010000042.1:21420106-21432436 GCA_032359235.1 Enteromius mattozi
GGTTTAGGTGTAGGGTCAGTGTAGGACAATACCACATACAGTCTGTACAGTATAAACACCATTACACCTATGGAGAGCCCCCATAAAACATGTAAACACAACATGTGTGTGTGTGAGTGTGTGTGTGTACCTGTAGTGTTGTTGAAGTAGAAGTGCTGAGTGAGTGTGTGTGTTCGTGTCAGTCTCTCCCAGCTGTAGTAAATTGTGGTACTTCCTTCATTCTTTAACTCCAGATCAGCGTTCACACTCTGTCCTGTGACCGTCTCAAACATCAGCCTGACAGAGACGCCCTCCTGCCCCTGACACACACACACAATGAACCCCTTGAGACTGCAGTGTTTTACCACAGTTAAGGTGTATTTTACACTGTGCATTACTCCACCAGCTAGCTACAGTTGGACAAGTTGAAGTGGCATAATGTTTTTAAAAATCTGTTCTGTTCAAGGCTTAGTTACATTTTTTATAGTTGCCAGGCAACATATGAAATCTATATTAAAAAAAAAGTTTTTTGAAGTTTTCTGAAGGTTTGATAACTTTATCAACATGGCAGCTTCATGAATCACTGAACATTCAGAAGTGTCCTTTCTCTAAACCGGACATATAGAGCGGTGCTGAGTGACTCATGTGGTGATATAAGATGAGATGTTTCTCTCCTCATACCTGGTGGGAGGAAGTGCTGCCAGTCCAGAGCGCCAGATCTCCACACACCCTGAGAGCGGGCCGCAGCTCCACCTCCCTCAGCACGTCCTCGTACAGTGCCAGAGGAGCTCTGCAGGAGAACACCGACAGGTCAAATACAGAGCAGTCACACCAGGACGAGGGTCACAGCACACATACCGGTTCTCCTTCTGTTCTGCGTCCTCGTCTTCTCTCTCGTCCGGCAAAGGAGAGCGTGTAAAGACGGGAAGACCAGACCCGAGCACCTCCAGAGCCTCAGGCTCCTGAAACAGCACAGAAACAACACTTCAGACTGTTTCTCCACAGATCATCACCATCTCATGCATTTCAGAGCGGCTCCATGCTGTCTTACTGTGTGACAGCTAGAGACCCATTTGTGTCTGTTTTAATTTCTCCCAGGAGAAACATCTGAGACAGACTGCATTAGAGGCGCGAGATAAGAGTTTAGTAAATCCACTGAGTAATAAACACTCCAGCAGGACCTAAGTGTCTGTGAGGAGCTGAGACATTTTATTGTAGAAAGCCCAGCTGTTTAGAAACCAGATCTGGTGATGAGCAGCGGAAAAGTACAGCGAGTCCGACGAGAACAAACAGAGTGAACCACACACACACAGACAGAGCTCGTCTTCTCACAGCTCAAGAAAGCAGAATTTATTTTATTAGAATAATTGCATATATATGGAAAAATCCTAAGTAAACATGTTGCATCAAAAACAATAATACAAGAAATTCTAAATGTATTAATATATATACACAGTAACACTTTACAATAAGGTTCATTAGTTAAAATTAGTTAACAACATCAGTTAACATGAACTAAAATTGAACAAAACTTTTACAGCATTTATTAATCTTACTTAATGCTAATTTCAGCATTTACTAATGCATTATATAAAAAGCACAAGTTGTGTTTGTTAACATTAGCTAATGCACTCTGAGCTAACATGAACTAACAATGAATGGTTGTATTTTTCTCATGTTAACAAAGATGAACAAATACTGTAATAAATGTTTTCTTCATTGTTTGTTCAAGTTAGTTAATACATTATCTAATGTTAACAAATGACACCTTATTGCAAAGTGTTATCTATCTATCTATGTATCTATGCATCTATGTATCTATCTATCTATCTACCTATCTATACATATATTTATGCATGTATAGATGTATAGATAGATAGATGGATATGAGTGCTGGTGGATCTGACCTGGTTGTAAGTACTGCTTCAAAATTCCGAAATAAAAATATATATATATATATAGTAATTTATTGAAACTGCATTTAAACTTAAATAGGCTGTTCATCAGCTGATCAAATGTTTAAGACCACAGTCTTAAAAAGTTCAAATCTGTGCAAAAATATGGCTTTTATGTCATTGTCCTTCAGTCAGTACACTGTCATGATCTCCTGATGGCGAAGGCATCGCTGCCAAGGTTGAACTTATTTTCAATTTCTTCCTGAGAGTTATGGGACAGCAAACAGCAGTTCTCACGTTCTTTTTTTTATCTCACTGTGAGGCAGCTGTGCTTTACAGCATCAGTTTGTATACACTGATCATCACTGGCTGTGCCTGTTCTTTCTATGACAGTCTGAACACCGTCCTTGTCCTGACGTGAGTCTGAACTCTGATGACAAGCTAGTGAGCTTCATCACCATCTACACAGTCAGCTGTCTTCTAAGGGCAAAAAGTGTTTGGAGGGATTCTGTTCTCCAACACGTGACAATGTATCATAAAGAGAGCATGATTTAGCTGTCTACCTATAGAAAATGGGCTAAAGGGTCTATCCGACATCCGGCCTCTCACCTGCAGCAGTGTGCTGATGTGTCTCTGTCCCAGAGCTGCTGCGTCTGTGATAATGGCTAGTAATCAGTGCAGGGGATGCATGGATCTGCTCTCCGGGGGCTAATGGGAACATGTGTGCGTCTGAATACTAATAAAGATCACACAATAACAACAACAGACTCGCACTCGGCCCGTCAAGAGCAGTAATGAGTGGAGAATATCACATTATAACCTGGAGAGGCCCAGTATTTAGGTGAAATCACATGCGTGTGAGTATCTGATGCTGCTGAAGTCTTTAACAAGCTCACGTGAGGCAGCTCTTTCACCCGCGGCACGTTTCACACGTGCAGGTATAGATCGGGAACAGACACTTGTGAACATACACTGCTAATGATCATCTTCAAACCTTCAGTCACTCAAGATTTCTGTGCTAAAACGAATGACTCTTCTTCTTTCTCTTCTTCACAAAAGATCTGGGACTGGTTTGAAACCCTTAATGTACAGATGCCTTTCACAGCATGTTCTGAAGACACTTTCTGCTTTCATCAGCTAACATTAACATTAAAGTCTGAACATCTTCTGTCAACTTACAGAAGTCTTCAGAGCTTTAGAGATTTTTGTTTACGTTTAAAGTCTTATCTGCTCATTTTGCAAGGCTGCATTTATTTGACCAAAAATACAGTAAAAAGTGATTTTTTTGTCTTTGTTAATATCTGTTAAACTTATCATTACTACAATAATCATTTATTATAAATGTCTTTACTGTCACTTTTGATCAGTTCAATGCATTACTGATGATTAAATGTATTATTTAAAAAAATGTTACTGATGAGGTTTTTGCTAGAAATTAAAAATGAAACAATTCTTACACTAATGCGCTTGGATTTATTCAAGTTTACATTTTCATGGTTTTCCTGGAAATCCAACCCATTATATCTATTGTCTCCTGAATATGTCTATTTAATGATAATTGCTCTCTCTGTCACACACACACACACACGTTTGTTTGGCTATATTTGTGAGGACTTTGATAGACTTCTGTTGTTTTTATACTGACCTAACAATGTTTTTTTATCGCCCTACACCAGGGCTGGGCAGGGTCGGTGTCCTGCAGAGTTTAGCTCCAACCCTAATCAACCACACCTTAAGAAGCTAATCAATGTCTTCATGATCACTAGGAAGTTACAGGCAGGTGTGTTTGATTTGGGTTGGAGCTAAACTCTGCAGGACACACCGGCCCTCCAGGACCGAAGTTGCCCAGCCCTGCCTCTACACCAACCCTACCCCTAAACCTACCCATCAAACAAACCTTTTTGAGCATTTTTACATTTTGAGTTAAAACTTTCATTTAGACTGACCAAATGTCCTCACAAAGTCAAAAATGTCAGGTTTTACTATCCTTGTGGGTACATTTGGTCATCACAACTATAGCAAAACAAACACACATTCTCAACCAGACAAACACCTAAATGTGCTTAAATCTCCTTCATTGTTCATTAACTGCAAATGTCAGGAAACTGGCTTCATTTCCACCAGTCTGATCATCCGTGAACACTCGAGTACACTGTGCTGTGTTCACATTTCGAGCAGTTTCTGCTTACATATCAGAACCAAAAGACAGACAGAAAAGCCTCAGATCAGAGACAGCAAAGTGCTTAAACATATTGAATGAATTCTTAATGGATGTGCAGAAGTGCAGAAATGTTCAGAAAGCGACAGATCACAGAGGTCAAAGCCGAGTGCCTTACAGGAGGACTGAAGTCTCTCAGCACGTCCTTGAGTTCATGAACACGCTGCTGCAGATACGAACTCTGATCCCAGCCGCCGCTCACCGCCTCACACACCACGTTACCTACAAACACACACAAACATCACACCGCCAGCTCTCAAATATACATGTGGGTGTTGATAAAAGCCTGATTTCCTGTCATTTGATTCAATCTAGCTGCAAATTATATTCACGTCTATTATAAAGACCCAAATCAACAACAATCTGACAATTCAGTGTGTTTAGATGGCCCATGACCCTGATGGGTTTTCATTTGTCGTGATGAACAGCTTCAAAATGAATGCTGCCATTGATCAGAGCGACTGTTGCTATAGAGACAGGACATGTCGATGAATAAAAACCTGCATTGTTGTTTACAAAGAACAAATTCATCCATGAGAAACATTTAGTTTTGTAAGACACATCTGTTTGCAATCTGCTGTTGTTCTTGTGCTTATGTAAAGCCGGTGAGATCCTGAGGAGGAAAGCTTGATTCAGTCACGTAGATAAGGCTCAGTTGAGTCTGTGCACTTGAAAGCAGACAATATAAATTGTGTGTGTTTTTTGTTGAGCATCATATTTAATCACCAGGTTTTTAAGACTCATATAATCTAATAAAGTGAGAAAAACAGCGCATTTTTATTCATAAACTAAACAAAAATATACAGTTCGGTGAAGATGCTCTGATAAAAAGCTAATATGTAAATCAATGAGGTCTTTATAACAATAATGCAGCACTTAAACTAAAATTATCAAATATCAGTGATCTCTGAATCCTCAATAATATGTCTTAGTAAGACAAGTTTAAAATGATCAAAAACCATATAATGCAATGCAATCACATAATGATTAAAGGGATGAAGAAAGCCTGGAGATTATATTCGAGACTGATTCTTCTAAAAAATGATTGAATCAAGTAAAGCTGAGCTGTTTATGACTAGTTATTCTGATGAAGTAAGATCAGATATGACACGTGAAGCAGCACCTGAACGTAGACAATTGTATAATTAGAGTAAAATATTCTAAACTATCAGTCAGAGTTAGCTGTGCTAGTGTTAGCGTTAGCGTGTACCTGACTCCAGGCGAGTGCTGAGCGGCTGAGACACGCGTGTGACGCCGGGACGCTCTCCTCTCTCGGTCTGGGTGAGAGTGGCTGTGATCCCACTCATCTCGTCCCCATACTGCTGCGGGATGCTCCAGAACTCACTGCCCACACGAGCACCCTGGAACACACGAGAGGAACAGTCAAAAACCGACACCAGAACTCTTTCATTCAGTGTGAGATGGGACAAGCAAAGTGGCTTAGAACTCATCCACATTCTATCATACTCAAATTTATGATCTAGACATTTACTTGTCGAGCTATTAGAAATTAGCCTTTTTATTAAGAGCAAATATTAGCCGTTGTGTTGTTTGTCATAATTTTAGGAACACTGTGTGTATTGACGTTCATTAAAATAAACGTCCAAAGCTTTGGGGTCAGGAATTTTTCTTCTTTTGATCATCAAGGACACAGTAAATTGCTCAAAAGTGACATTGAAGACATCTGCAATGCTATAAAACATGCTATTATTTCAAATGAATGCTGCTCCTTTGAACTTTCTATTTACTAAAGAATCCTGAAAGCTTTTATGTATCACCATTTCAACAAAAATATACTGTTTTCAACACTGATAATAATCGGAAATGTTTCTTGAACAGCAAATCATCATATTAGAGTGATTTCTGAAGGATCATGAGACAGTGGAGTAATGTTGCTAAAAATTCAGCTTTGATCACAGGAATAAATGTCGATTGATCAGATATTCACATAGAAAACAGCTATTTTAAATCATAATATTTCACATTTTTACAGTTTTTACTGTATTTCTGGTTAAATAAATGCAGCCTTGGTGAGCTAATAAAATGAAAAAACACACACAGAAAAAGTCCTGACCTCAAACTTTTTAACACTAATAACCAGGCCAGGATCAAATGTTAAGACAGGAGCATTCTTGCCCACATTTGTATCAGAAGCTTCAGTTAAGTTTGCGCAAGGGAAATGAATGCAGCTGAACACAATTTTAAGATAACCAAAACTGGCTCCAGTGAATGTGAACAATCCGCTGCAGAACATGTCTCCACTATAAAAGCACTAAATATAACAATGACTCAAATAATTCCTTCCTGGAAACATTCCAGGTTTAGTCTGAACTCAAGTAGAGAAGATATATGCAGCAGAGTGAGGAGGAGAAGGAGTCACAGCATCGATCTCTGCCCACATGCAGTGATATAACACTAAATGATGCATGGAGACGTGAACGCAGGTGCCTGTGAAGGTCTTGTAGCTGTAGGAGATGGACACAGAGCAGATGTGACAGAGCCTCACATGTCCTGCGCTGAGAGCGGGCAGCGCTGTGCTGATCAGATCCCTCTGCTCCTGAACCCGTCTGAATGTGCTGGAGCGGTTCATCAGTAAAGACCCCGCCGGCTTCTGCAGGATCCCTGAGAAACACACAGCATGACGCCAGGAGCAGCAGCGTTAGATCAGACAGACATCATCATAACACACTATTACTGCAAATAATCCTGTTACAAAACACCTGATAGCGTGTTTTATGTAATGACACACACACAGGTCCGCTATAGGAAGCGGCCTTTGATTCGGACTGGAGTGGCTGAGGTCTTTACTGACTCATCACTTCAGCAAAGCTTCTCCATATATGGAGGCCAGAGGAGACCCGGCTTGTTATATAACCATACAGCAGCCCCTCAGACACACACTTATTTCAGGAATTAAAAACCCAAAATGCATCATTTCAGTGGTTTTAGAACAGTTTCCTTACATTTTAACATTTTAACAAATACAGTGATAAGTATATACTAGCTTTTGTCGCACACACATATTTGGTCGGTAAGATGTTTTAGGTTTAAAAGAGGTCTCAAAATAATAATAATTATATATATATATATATATATATATATATATATATGTATATGTTTTTAAATTATTATTTTGTAATTTAATTTGTATTATTATTAGAATTTTCTTCTGCTCAGCAAGGCTTCATTTATTTGATGAAATCATAAAATCATACAGTATAAACAGTCATATTGTAAAATAGTACTGTTATTTAAATGAACTGTTTACTGTGTGAAAATACTGTAAAATTTAATTTATTTCTGTGATCAAAGCTGAATTTGCAGCATCATTACTGCATTCTTCAGAAACATTTCTCATTGTTTTTAATGTTGAAAACAGTTGTGTTGCCAATTATTTTTGTTGAAATGTTAATACATTTTATTTTTTATAAATTTTTGATAAAAAGAACAGCATTTTATTTTTTGTAACAATGTATCTTATTATAAGCAGTGACTTTGGATCATTCTAATGCATCTTTGATCAATAAAAACGTTAAATTCTTAAATATTAATTAATATTAAATATATTAATTTCTTAAACATATACAACTCTATCGATCTGTCTGTCTCTCTATCTATGTGTGCATAAAAATTACACGTAAACTAAGTCATTGTTCATGGAATTAGATAACTAGGTTTTATGTTGCCATTATACTCAATCGAATAGTTAAAATATTATTTGAAAAAAAAAAAAAACTTTTTAAGTTAACAACACATCTGAGATTACTAGTTTATTTATTTATTTATATTTTATTTCACAAAACTATGTGCAGATTGATTTATTTATTTATTTTAATTTTTGGTGTTTGTTTGATTTTCTTTTAGTTTTCAGTAAAATAATCACTACACACTAAAGGTAAATTTCATTAATATCTTGACAATTTTGACAGCCGGAAAAACACATTCCCCACCCAGAGACGGAGTGATGCATCAGACAGACTCACGTGAGATGAAGTCCTGCTGTCTGCGTCTCTCTGTCATGTGTCGGCCCCAGTGCTGGAGGGCGTGGCTCTGATGGCCCCGCCCCATTTCTGAATGAACTCCGGCCTTATTATCCTCATTCTCATCCTCCACCCACAGAAGGGGCTGTTCCTGTCGGTCAGGAATCCGCTGCACCAGCTGAGAACGAGTGTAACCAAAGATTTCAGTAAAACTTTTAGAACAAGTATAATCACTGGCTTGTTTGAAATGACGTGCCATTTCAGCTGCCTGTGACCCTCACCTCCGTCTCTCCTCGCAGCTGCATCTCTGTCCTGAAATCCTCCAGGCTTCCCACAATGCTGTGCGGCAGCACCATCCCCTGTGCGTCAAACCTTGGCCCACCGGGTCCTTTGACACACAGAGAGAGTCTAAAACATCAATCAAACTGAACTCAGTGCTCTGACCTGAAGCCACGCCCACCTACCTGCATATTCAATCGACTGGGGCGGGGCAACATCCAGTGGGAGGGGCCTTGCTACAGTGACTTGAACAGCTTTGCTGACCTCATCTGGGGGGCGTGTCTTACGGACATAAACACGGGTCATAGATTTGGGCTTCTGGGAATCGGAAGGAGGTTTAGGGACCCGCAGCTGTAAAGAAAAAAGCAACAAGACGTGATACAGAAGATACACCTCCAGCTGTAACATCAGTGTGAATGAGGGGTAAACACACACACTCTCACCCTCTCCAGGTCCTGAGCTGTGATGGCCAGACTCCGGATGTCATGTCCATTCAGAGCGGGATTGTGATCTTCCTCACCCACACACGAGGATGATGAAGAGATCTCCTCACAGCCTCTCAGCAGCTTCTTATCTGATTCACCAGAGGAGAGGAGGACAAGACAAACCTGTGAAAATGTGACTACTCAAACCATTACAATAATACATTGTGATTAATGTTAAGATATTGTGACATTTAATGGTATTTACTTCACATTTTAAACTGCTTTTCTTGCATGTGTTTTTAAACATACTGTATAATTTGCACTGTACAATAGTGTACAAAAGTTTTTTTTTTTTTAGATTTTGTAATATTCTGCTCACCAAGACTACATTTATTTGACCAAAAATACATTAAAAAGGTGAAATAATATTACAATTTAAAATGACTGTTTTCTTTATGAATATCTGTTAAACTGTCATTTATTTCTGTGATCAAACTGAATTTCCAGCATCATTACTCCAGTCTTCAGTGTCACATGATCCTTCAGAAATCATTCTGACATGCTGCTCAAGAGACGTTTATTATTATTATTTTCAATGTTGAATATTTATTTGGAAATTGTCACATTTCATTTGTCAGGATTCACAGATGAATAGAAAGTACAAAAGAACAGCTTTTGTTTGACTTTGAAATCTTTTGTAATGTTATAAATGTCTTTACTGGGATAAATTTAATGCTGAATCCAAAAAAAAAAAATGACCCCCAAACTATGAACAAAGTGCAAAATCAAAAACATTCAGAACTCTAAACCTTCTTAGACACATTTGAACTCACAAAAACCCCACTGTTATAATATCATTACAGCATGTCATTTCTGTAAACAATGTCTCTAACGATCAAAAGAGAACAAAACATATCCCAACAAAAGAAGAAAAACACAAGCACTGCTAGTGTAAATGTCAGTAAGTGACTATCAATGCAGCGAGACAAAAACACTGACGTAATGTGATGAGGGCAAATAATGATATTTGATATACGGTCCAATATGACAGCGGCTTTCAGCTATGGAAACACCTGAAGGCGCATGGAAACAGACAACGGCTGTAAATGAGCCTTTCATACTTAGCTATAGTTTGGGGAGGAATATTCCCCAAAAAATATTCCCCTAAGTGACAGAAAAGCAATTAAAAATGTATATATGTATTTCCAAATAATTGTAAACATTCAACAAACATTTTAATATTATATTATTGCACTTTTTTTAAATCTAACAATTTGCAATATATATATATATATATATATATATATATACACATATAAGCATTGCACATAAATTTAAAATTAACATAGCACAATATCATAACCAATGATTATATTTGATTGTATTATGGTAAAGATATAATTTTGATACAAAAAATATTGGTAATATAAATTTCTACATGTACATTAGTGCAATACAACATCAAATCTTTATATATATACACTTGCAAATATAGTTTAATTCGAGTCTATTTAAAATTGTACATTTTAAAATGTAATTAAATTAGAATGATAATGTTAATGAATTCAACACATTACATTAATGAAACATAACAACAAATTATGATTAATATAATATAGTATAATATGCCTATTTGTGTCAGGGTTAGGTTTAGGGGTAGGGCATGGAAAACATCATTATTTCATTATAAAACAATAGAAGTCGCTGGAACTTCCCGCTATAGAACAAATGTGTGTTTAGACAGAGAGAGAGAACAGCAGCCCTCACAGAGAGAATACTAATGAGTCCCTCCAGCTGACCCAGTGTACACACACACACACACACACACACACACACTCATTATATAAGCCTGTGCATCCTCAGCGTTCTGGAGAGGGATGAGCGTTGCCATGGTAAAACACAATAACTTTCTCCCCATTCAAACACACACATCCCAATGTGCTCTGCTGCTGCCAGTCTTTCCATCTGAAGAGTCAGGACATCCTGTATTGTTTCTCAGGTGGGGTGTCGGAGGGAAAGGTAAAGAGGTGAGATTGATTTTGAAAGTATGGAGGATTCACAGGAGAACAACAAATGAGGAAAAGTCTTTTTGTGCTCCAGCTCTCTCTGACAGGAGCATCACGAACCGTCTGCGGGAAGTGAGAAAGTGAGGATGACCGGGGACCATGATGTGCTCATATCATGTCACACACACACACACACACGTCTGTCACAGCTTATACACACACAGCAACTGCAAAGAAGTATTTACACACTTCAGCCACACTTAAAGATGTCTTCAGAGTATTTCATTAGAGAATAAGCAGGTGTCATTTATTGCAGAGAAACAGCACTGGTTTGTAATTGATATATAATCATAAGCTGGTTGATCTGGTCTCGGTTTATTTGGTCATATTTGAAAACTAAACATGCTCAGAAGTTGATAATAATATGACAATACCTGATGGAGATCTCGTTTCTCGTTTATTAATCCTGCTGGTTGATTTCCCGACACTCGCCATGAAGCCAGGCCTCAGTCAAACCACAGCTACAAACAAGATTACACGTCAAACTATGGTGAACCCAGCAGGTGTGTGTTATCACAGAGAGTTTACACGATTAGAGACCCGCTGCCGTCTCTGTTTACAGCGCGCTACTTCCGGGTACAGACGCGTCGCCGTAGCAACGGATGCGCAGTGAGGCGTTAAAAACAAAGGGACGCGCAGCGCCAAACAATAATGATAACAATAATAAATAAATAAAAGTGTAAGATGAGGGAAGTTTAAAATCATATTTGCTGTAGATCGCAGAATTAAATTAGTGAAAAAGAAAACAAAAAATAATAAACATTGCTTTTATTTGCTTAATTGTTTTGTTTATTCGATCAATATCGTGACACTGTTACCGTTTTTTGTAACATAAATACAATAAAATGCATATTAAAACTGCAAGTCCTGCAAATATTTCTTACTTACTTTCATATTTCAAAAAGTAAGTTTAGGCCTACCTATTAAAAAGCTCAAAATAGTGTGGCTTAACAGGAAGCCACTGTGTGTCGTGTGAACATCACCTTGGAATGATGTGATTATTTATTTTATTATTTTATTTAGGGTATTTATTTATTTATTTATTAGCCTTTACCTTGAATAAAGTGTCTAAAATGTTTGGATCAAGGAATAGGCCTATTAAACTCATGTGATGTATATCTCAAATATTCACTAAGATTTGTAAACAATATTTTCTATGAGGCATGAATATCTTTGATATCTCAGAAACCTCAATTCAAATACTTTATTTGCTTAACAGGAAGCCATTGCGTGTCATATAAAACAAGACCTCAGACATTCATTCATTCATTTATATATAGCCTATATATGCACACACACACCTCACAAAAAAATCAAGGGAACACTTAAACAACACAATGTAGCTCCAAGTCAATCACACTTCTGTGAAATCAAACACTGATTGACAATCAATTTCACCTGCTGTTGTGTAAATGGAAGAGACAACAGGTGGAAATTATAGGCAATTATCAAGACACCCCCAATAAAGGAGTGGTTCTGCAGGTGGTG
>JAUMHE010000042.1:21447589-21465759 GCA_032359235.1 Enteromius mattozi
GAGATCCTGACTGACCAGGGGACCCCCTTTATGTCCCGGCTAATGGCTGACCTGTGCCGGCTGCTGAAGGTGAGACAGATTAAAACCTCTGTTTATCATCCACAGACAGACGGATTAGTGGAACGCTTCAATAAGACCCTGAAACAGATGCTCCGGCAGGTGGCATTCGAAGACCGTAAAGACTGGGATCAGCTCTTACCTTATGTCCTCTTCGGAATCAGAGAAGTGCCTCAAGCGTCGACCGGCTTCACCCCATTTGAGCTTCTGTTCGGACGCCAGCCCCGGGGCCTTCTGGACATCGCCAGAGAAGCCTGGGAACAGCAGCCGGCACCTCATCGTACCATCATCGAGCATGTTCGAGAGATGAGAGAGAAGATCGACCGTGTCATGCCATTAGTCCGGGAACACATGGTCCAAGCCCAGCAAGCCCAGCAAGCCCAGCAGCGTCATTACAACCGGGTGGCCCAACCAAGGGAGTTCAACCCAGGAGATCGGGTAATGGTCCTGGTCCCCAACTGGTTGACCAAAGGCTATTGGCAAGTCCCCCTGTCAAGCACCGCCAGACCGAAGACGGCCTTCTCGACCCCCTCAGGCCACTGGCAGTACTGGGTCCTTCCCTTCGGCCTGCACGGAGCTCCAGCGACGTTCCAGCGGCTCATGGACATTGTTCTCCGGCCCCATCAGGAGTATGCAGCGGCGTATATTGATGACGTTGTAATCCACCCGGAGGCATTGGAGGATCAACTAGAGCGGCTTCGAAGGGTGCTGTCTGAGCTCAGGAGGGCTGGACTGACCACCAACCCCCGCAAATGCCATCTAGCTCAATCGGAAGTCAAGTACCTGGGATTCGCCATTGGAAGAGGACTCGTCAAGCCGCAAGAGAAAAAGGTCCAAGCCGTCAAGGAATCCCTGCGACCGACGACAAAATCCCAGGTACGAGCTTTCTTGGGGTTGGCGGGATATTATCG
Source organism: Enteromius mattozi (assembly GCA_032359235.1). Lineage (NCBI taxonomy): Eukaryota > Metazoa > Chordata > Actinopteri > Cypriniformes > Cyprinidae > Enteromius > Enteromius mattozi. Next base: position 21,448,558 of record JAUMHE010000042.1, read on the forward strand.
GTGCTTTATCCCCAGCTTCTCCTCCCTAGCTGCCCCTCTTTCAGACCTGACCAGGAAGGGGCAACCTGAACGAGTTCGCTGGACGGATCAAACGGAGAAGGCGTTCCAGGCTCTCAAGACGGCCCTCACCACTGAACCGGTTCTTCACGCCCCGGATTTCAACCGCCCCTTCCTGGTGCAGACCGATGCCTCCGATTCGGGACTCGGAGCCGTACTCTCCCAGGAACATCAAGGGGAGGAGCATCCGGTCGTCTACATCAGCCGTAAGCTGACCCCTGCAGAGAAGAACTACGCCGCAGTGGAGAAGGAGGCCCTCGCCGTCAAGTGGGCAGTCCTGGAGCTCAGGTATTACTTACTTGGCCGCAAGTTTGTCCTGTTCACAGATCACGCACCGCTCCAGTGGATGGCTCGGGCCAAGGATACAAACGCCCGGCTGTCAAGTAGCTTAAGTGGATCTACTTGCTCTCCCTCAAAAACCTTGATGGCCAACTGTACCTCACCCAGCACTGACTTCAAAAAAGTAAGATGCAATATGTTTTGAGGATCACTGTACATGGAGTATAAAACCTCAGCCATGTAGCAGGGTTTACTAGACTTGGTGACTGCGAAATGCAGCCTAAGCTCCTCCCACTGATCCAAAATCCAGGAATCTGCAGGTTCAATGGACAGCCAACGTGTGGCACACACCTTTGTTATCTATAGAGGTTTCTCCCCATCGTTGATGGTCTCAAATATGGCCTTGTAGGCTTCCCTGCACTTTGGAGACACTGAAAACCAGTTATAAGTCATAAGTTAAAAGTCATAGTCATATAAGTCATTAGGGAGGGACGATTTGGGAAGAGATTAATTCAGAACGAATCTGCGTGGTTTGAAGGTTAAATGCATACATTGTTTGAACTGTATCATAGCCTATTGATCTATCCTGCGGGACATAAGCTAACATCTCATAAAACGTTCAAAAATGTTAATATGTGGGATTAAGGGATAAATTTGACGATGCAAGAGAGCGCAAAAGATGAAGCATACACACTCAGAGAGCATGTCTCACACAGCGTAAGTTACTCTTGAAGGAGAATTACACAAAAAATTATTTCAAATGGTCCGTTTTGACGAGCATTCATATAAACAGAGTTGATTACTTATTAAGTGAATGTAAACAGTAGGGAACATGTATCAGTAAATTGCATTCATTGCATTCGTGTTTATTCGGCTTTAAAGGGATAATTTTGTTGCTATTGTCCAAGTCACAAGCAACAAAAGTAAAATCATTCTCTGCTCTTAACTAAATCACTTAATACTTAGTAGTCCTAAATATTAATGTAAATTTATTTATAGAAATAAATATGTCTGCTTGAACGAATTAATAAACGAGTTGTTATAAAGAATACAACATTAGCCTATATAACCATTGGTATTTCATTGAAAAGAAGACAATGTTCTTGTGCTTTACGAGAAGTGGTTATATTTAATTTTAACATAATGGCATGTTGTGTGTCATGATAAAACCTTAATGTCAAACATAATGAGTCTGGAAACTTTAGAGAAATGCTTAATAAACGCATTACACTGTAACTAAACCGATTAGATTTTAGCCGACTAAATTTACTGTAGAAATAGTCAACTAAAATCAGCACTTAACAGTATCAACTAGGAGAGTGTCAGTAATGTATAAGTGCAAGATTAAACATTCAATTTTCAGTTAAAGACATTTCATTAATTCAGTGTCCAGCTCAGTTCAGTTTAGATGGTATTGTCACAATTGAGGATGTGAAACGTGCGGGTTCAAGTGCAAACAATGTTTATTAAACTCAGGGTCAGGACAGACACGGTCGAGCGCCGGCAAACGGAGTTAGAGGAGGCAGAGACAGTAGAGTAAACGAATACAAAGCAAAGGGTCGAAATACCAGTAGTAAGAGTCCAGGGGAATAGGCAAGATGAAGATCGATACACGAATGAATCCAAACAGACTAGATAACAGGGAACTGGAACACGAATGAAGACACAAGGTAGACGGTAAACACTGAAACAATGATCCGTGAACACATACAAACACTTCCGGGTTTTATACAGGTGAATCTAGGTCGGAGGGCGGAGTGAAACAATGTAACACTATGACAACTGATGAGTGGGTGGAGAAAAGAGTTCGTGGGAATGAGTTCATGAATGACAGCAGGCACAAAACATAGAGTACTAGTCTGACGCTGGAGTGCCAATCAGCGAGTTGGGCATGCACTTCCAGATGATCGTGACATAGCCCCCCCCTTAAGGAGCAGATTCCAGACGCTCCTGACTTCGGAGCCGGAGGGAGCGCCCACCAGGGCGGGGCAGGCGGCGGAGAAGTCCACTTAAGCCGCGTGGGTGGCGGAGACGCCCACCAGGGCAGAGCTGACGGCGGAGGCGTTCACCAGGGCGGAACAGACGGCGGAGTCTTCCTCCTAGGCGATGCCGACGGAGGAGACGTCCACCAGGGAGGCGCAGACGCCACCAGGGCGGATCAGGCAGTGGAGATGACCACTTGAGCGGATCAGGCAGCGGAGACGTCCACCAAGGCGGATCAGATGACAGAGAAGCCCACCGAGGTGGTCCAGACAGCGGATACGCCCTCCAGGGTGGCGCGGACGGCGGAGACACCCACTTGAGCGGACCAGGAGACCAGGCTGCACAAAAGAGTGAACACAGGTTTAGCGGGCTGACCGGCCCGACATGGAGTTACCCAACAGAACATCACTCAGCCCCTCGTGCTGAGTGATTGTGCTAGTGCCCCCTGGGGGCGACTCAGGGATCACCGACATGGCAGACAACACCCCTAGCCGACACACGGCACCCGACTGAATCTCACTCAGCCCCTCATGCTGAGTGATGGAAACAGCGCCCTCTGTGGGCGTTTCGGGAGTTACTGGTGTGACCGACAGCTCCCCTAGTGGTTGATGGGTAACTGGCTGATCTGCTGGACAAGACTGCTCATCACACAGCCCCTCATGCTGTGTGATGAGGTTGGAACCCATCGTTAGCGGTTCGGGGATCGGTAGGACGGGTTTCGGCTCCTTGGGCTGGAGGACATGGACGGACTGGGCGAGAACCAGCACTCCGGGCTGTTCAATGGGGACTGACTAGGCATAAAATAGTCTTTTAGGCTGTGACACTGGGAGCCATTGAGCCTTGTACGGCTTGCCACACTGAGAGACGCCCTTAACCCCCTTCCTCTGCGATTTGGGAACCGCGGGGGTTTTCGGTGGCGCTGGCAACCCCGTTGAAGAGATGCGGTCCGCGGGGGTTTTGCGCGGCGCTGGCAACCTCGGTGCCGGAATGACGTTCGCTGCTCCGGCCGCCATTTTGCGTCTGAATGGCGTTTGCCTAATGGCGCAGCGAGTGCCGATCCACGGGTTTGCTGCAGAGCAGTGCGACTGCGAATCCTCCACCACCTCTTCCACGGTGAATGACGATCCACAGAACGCCAACACAAAGTCAATGAGCTTGGCCAGCAGCCAATCGGGATCCTCCGCGGGCAGTTCTCGCAGCACCCAGCGATCCAGACCGGACAAGAAAAAACCCTTGATGGTCTCTTCGTCCACATCGACGAGGTGAGAGACAGATATAAAATCACGCACGTACTCATTGATGTGTCTTTTGTGCTGATATAGTGCCCCTAGGAATGTCTCTGATGCACGGCTAAAATCCTGCCTACGAGGCGACGAGATGTCTCCGGTTGAGCCGGCATAAACACCGCCGCTGAACCCTGTATGACGGATCATTCTGTCACAATTGAGGACGTGAAACGTGCGGGTTCTAGTGCAAACAATGTTTATTAAACCCAGGGTCAGGACAGACACGGTCGAGCGCCGGCAAACGGAGTTAGAGGAGGCAGAGATAGTAGAGTAAACGAATACAAAGCAAAAGGTCGAAATACCAGTAGTAAGAGTCCAGGGGAATAGGCAAGATGAAGATCCTGGAACAGGCTAAGGTCGATACACGAATGAATCCAAACAGACTAGATAACAGGGAACTGGAACACGAATGAAGACACAAGGTAGACGGTAAACACTGAAACAATGATCCGTCCAATAAATTAAAGTTTATGTTTTGCAAAAAACATGGTTTCGAGATGATCGTGAACGTAGTAATCACACAAGGCTGGCAGCTGGTTCCCTAGTCATCCCTTGTTTATTCACACCCAATCAAATCACTTTCCCTTTACTATAAATTCGCCCAGCTTCAATGTTCCCACATCTCGCTTTACGCATCCCTCCTCCACCCCTTCTCCGCCTTCTACCCTATTTTCACGCCTTCTGGGGGGGCAGACGGTGAACGAGGCAAACGCCGAACCCTTACCCTCGCTAGGGTTCCATCCTCTAGGGCCGTTCTCCCGGCTCGCTCCCCAGACAGCTCGCCAAATTTGCTTACTATTTCATTACAAGGAAGCGTGAACTCTTGAAATAATAATTGCTGGAAATTAAGTTAAGTGTCCCCAACTAAGCAAGTCAAAGACGAGGAAAAGACAAGTAACCAAAACTTCATCTGTGACAGGATGGAGAAAAAAGTCTGGTTGTATAAAGAAATCATAATGGACAAATGAATGCGTTGTAACCTACCAAAAAGTTAGGTCACTGTTTTTTTTTCATCCTTCCTAAAGGTTGGATGTTACATGTAGTTATACTACGAGGCTACAGGGGTCGCTGCACTCTGGTCAATGTATTTAACGATGACTAGTACTATGAGGAAGTAGATGGCCACAATTGGCTTTGGCACGTTGTTCAAAACGAACCGTGGCTGAAGAGAGAGTTTTGCAGAAGGCACACAAACCCGTGAAGGAACCATGGATCAAGGGAGGAAAGTTAAAGGAAGGCAGTGGGCATGAACTGGTTAGTGAATGGGTAATGATGGCAGGATCTTGGTATGAGGATGTTGATGATATAGATAATAAGGAGTGGATGACGGCTGTTGGGGGAGAGAAAGGAAGGGGGAGAAGAAGAAGGCAAAGAGAAAGGGGTAATGAGAGGATTAATATAAGTCAAAAAAGGGGTTTGGAGGAAAGTAGTTTTGAGGAAAACAAGCAAATTGTACGGAGGAAGGTGGAAGAGGAAGACTTCAAAGTCATATAATATAACTTCAAAAAAAAAAACATTCAAGGAGGAAATGTTAAGAGTATAAGGAGATTAAACAGAACAATACATGGGGAGAGAGTAGCAAGCTTGTCTGTGTTAATTGAGTTTCAAGTTGATAAAGGATCAAAGTGGGATACATTAGTTACCCAGTCAGAGAATATGATCTACCTCCACTTAGGTGTTATAAATGCCAAAGGTACAGTGATATTGCAGCTGTGTGTAAGGGTAAACAAAGATGCCCAAAATGTGGGGCAGAACATAAATATGAAGAATGTGGAGAAAATGTGAAAGCAAAATTTTGCAACTGTGGTGGAAATCACAGTGTAACTTATGGAGGATGTGATGTAAGGAAAAGAGCAGTGGAAGTACAGAAATAAAGGACAACATAACTTATGCAGAGGCAGTGAAAAGTCTCCAATGGAGAGGACACGTAATGAAGAAAAGTTGATGGGAGAGCAAAAGCAATTGAGAAACATTACTGTGAGTGTGGAGGATTTAATTTTGTTTATAGCATATGTTATCAATTGTATGGATCAGGTAAAACTATTGTCAGTCAGACACATTGCATGGGATCAAATCAATAAAAACTTGAAGCTGAAGGGAAATCTTCCAGCCAGAATGGATAAGGTTAATGCTTATTATCCAGTGGAATGCAAGAAGTTTAGCAGCTAATGGTCAGGAATTTAAAAGTTTTATTAATGAGTTAGAAACAAAGCCAGATATAATTTGTATTCAGGAAACTTGGCTGAAGCCATCATTAAGTTTTGTAATTATAGGATATGATAGCATTTGGAGAGACAGGGACAAGGGTAATGGTGGAGGTTGTGCAATATTTATTAAGGAAAATAAACAATATAGGGTACTGGGTAAAGGGAAAGAATTAGAATTTATCATGGTGGAGTTATGGACAGATTAAAATAGTAAATTATTATAATCCATGCCAGAGGCTTAATTTGGAAAAATTAGAGGATTTATTAATCAACTTAGAAGGCAAGGTCATTTGTTGTGGAGATTTTAATGGTCATAATACATTATGGGATAGTTATAATGATATGAATGGAGTAGTTATAGAAGAATTAATGGATAGAAAAATTTAGTATGTATTAATAATGGAGATGGTACTAGAATAAATGTTGGGAAAGAGTCAGCAGTGGATATCACCCTTGTTTCAGAGTCAATAGCAGGGGTATGTTGGTGGGAAGTTAAAAAAGAAAGTATGTTGGGGAGTGACCATTATCCAATTTTTGTTGATATAGGTACAAAAGTGGAGTTTAATGAAATATGCAGATCAGGAAGGTTAAATTTAATGAAGTATGTGAAGAGGTATTGGGTGATATTAATTTTGATCAAGAAATAGAGGTGTTAAATCAATGTATTACTGGAGCTATAATTAAAGCTGCAGACCAGTCGATTCCAAGGCGTATAGGAAGTAAGGAAAAAAAGAAGATTGCACCATAGTGGACAGAAGATTGTGGAAGAATGGTTAAGGAGACAAATAAAGCATTTAAAAAACTTGAAAGAACTCTTAATTTGGGGGATTTAATCAGGTATAGAAAGATACAAGCTAGTGTTGGAAGAACAATTAAAACCGCAAAAAGAGAGTATAGGAGAAAGTTTTGTAATACAATAGGTAGAGAAATGGATATTCATAGGGTTTGGAGTATGGTGAGGAAAATGAATGGGATTAGGAGAGAGTATAGATATCCAACATTAATCAGTAATGGGAAGATGGCCATGCTAGAGGAAGAAAAAGCTTTTGATTGTAGAAGCATTGGTCAAAATTCATAGCTCAGACAATATTAGTGAAGAAGGAAAAAGAGGGCGAGATAATACATTACTGAAATATAAAGATTCTAAAATAGATTATGAAATGTGAATGATGTATTGAATTTACCTTTTACTTCTGGTGAATTAAATAATGCATTAAGGAACACTAGAGTATCTGCACCAAGTAAAGACCAGGTATGCTATATAATGTTATCTAACTTGAGTGGTTCATCCAAAAATATACTTCTGGAATTATATAACAGGGTATGGGAGAGTGGGAGGTTACCGAAAAAATGGAAAAAGGCAATAATAGTTCCAATATGTAAAGCAGGGAAGGAAGGTCATACTCCAAGTGATTATAGACCAATTGCCCTAACGTCTCATATATGTAAGGTTATGGAGAAAATGATCAATAAAAGGTTAACTTACTATATGGAAACAAAAGGATATATTGTAAATTATCAAAGTGGCTTTAGGAGAGGTAGAAATACTATGAACCCGTCAGTATGTTTGGAACATGAATTAAGGAGATCTCAGATTAATAGAGAAAGGGTAGTGGCTGTTTTTTAGATATTGAGAAGGCTTATGATATGATGTGGAGGGAGGGTCTGATTATTAAATTGAGGGAAGTAGGAATAAATGGGAAAATGTTAAGATGCATTAAAGATTTTTTATATGAAAGGACTATACAAGTTAAAATTGGGCAAATGGTATCTAGGACAATGGTTGTAGAGAATGGTACGCCACAAGGAAGTATTATTAGTCCTTTATTATTTTCTTTTATGATTAATGATGTATTCTCAAGTATTGAGGAAAGAATAGGATTATCCTTGTTTGCAGATGACAGTACGATTTTGTCAGGAAATTTCAAGCTGCTTTAACAAAAGTGGAAAAATGGTCATATCAGTGGGGGTTTAGGTTTTGTAATAAATCCTCAGAATCGATCGGATCCATTAGCAAGGCTTTATTGGGGTTGTCAGGCAGGCAATGGTCACAAACAACGGCAAACAGCAATAGTGCAGGTAATCCAAGAGATCGGTCACAAAACAGGCAATAGTTCAATAGGCAGGCGGCTAGGATCAAATACCATACAAACAGTCCAGGGTCATACACGGGAAGGCAGTCCAGGGAATAAACGCTCAGGATTACAGACATTGGCTTGTAAAACTTCGCGAAGATATGAACAAAGTCCGCTCCTTATAAAGGCAGAGAAATCAATGAATAAACGCCAACACCTGCGGCGGAACTCGCCGAGGTGCGTGGGTCAAAACTGTCCGGGTGGGAACTAAAACTCGGGTGAAGGTTCCCGCTGCTGCCGATCGGAGAGGGCCACAGAGGCGTGATTGGTGACAGGTTTTCTGTGGAAAAAACAAAAACGTTTATTTTCTCTAAACGAAAGATTAAAAAGCAGATAAAATTAAATGGGCAAAATATAGAAAGAGTTTAATATTTTAAGTTTTTAGGTGTATGGTTTAATGAAAAGCTTTCGTTTAGAGTGCATGTTGAAAAAAAAAAAAACTTAATGAGGTGTTTGGTGGGTAGGGACTGGGGGGCTTTTACCATGTTGGGAAAAAAGAAAAATCTGATAGTATGAGTTTTGGGTGGACAATCCCTAAACTGGTGGAAGAAATGGAAATAAATTAATTGTCCATCAGTCTAACAGTTTCATGGTCAGTAATTCCCCAATTGTTATTACCACAGCCCAATGTGAATATGGTAGTGCTAGAAAAGAGGGATAAGGACCAGGGGAATATATAATGCTCAAATGATACAGAGGTACAGTACATACAGAATAAATATTTTAGCTATGTCTCCATTTACTCTGATGCATCAAAATATATTGATAATAGAGTAGGTGTGGCAACACAATAATGGATTTTAATGTTGGAGTTAAAAAAAGAATCTCTGACAATTTATCAGTATACACTGGAGAAATGATTGCAATTCTATTGGCATTGCAGTGGGTTGAGGAAATTAGACCATTAAGGGCACTTATATGCTCTGACTCAAGTTCATCATTAATGGCTCTAGAAAGTGGTTACACTGAGAGTAGAGCTGATATACTGATTGAGATTCTTCAGACATTATATAGGATCCAGATGATGGGTTTAGAGGTATCGTTTTTTTGGGTACCAGCCCACATAGATATTAAAGGAAATAAATTAGCAGATGGATGTGCTAAGGAAGCTTCAGGAAAACCAGAAATAGATTTTATAGTAAGTTTTAGTAAAACTGAGATGAATGTTTTAATTAAACAACTTGTGAAGAGTAGATGGCAGAAGCAATGGGAAGAGTAAAGAACAGGAAGATAATTTTATAAGATTCAAAGAACTGTAGGTAAAGGAAGAAGAACAAGGAGAAGTAGAAAGGATAAATCTATTTTATCTAGACTTAGATTTGGTCATACAGCACTAAATAATACATAAACATACTAAACATCAGACAGGGTCCATTGTGATCAAGAGGAATCTGTGCATCATATTATAATGGAATGTGCAATGTATAGTAGCGAAAGGATTTTATTGGAAGATAATTTGAAAAGAATTAGGGTGAATTTTAACTTGATAGACATATAACAAAGGAATTCTTATGATGATTGTGTACATTTCTTAATGTTATTTCTTAATAGGACTGATTAGGAAATTAGGATTAGGATATAGATATTAGGATGCAGTCTTGTGTACTTTGCCCACACTCCCAACCAGCGGATGGTGGTAATGCATCTTAAAGTTGTATGCCAACCGCCAAAAAAATCGAAGTAGAAGAAGAAGAAGAGGAAGTAGATTTGTTTGGTGGAGAGAAACACATTGTCTGTGTGTTCTCCGGTGCCTCCAGCTATCTTTATTGAGAATACTGAGAAACGTGCTGTTTCAAGCTCAGTCTGTAATAAAAAAAAAAATATGTATTAGTCTGATTGTCAACCTGCTATGTCTAATGTTTGTTTGTTTTTGACATTTATGTTTGTAAAAAATGACACTTTCGCCTTTTTCCTTCTTTTGGTAGTAGGTTTTGGTGTCTACCATCTTTGGTATTTTTTGGAGGAGTGAAAATGATGAACACTCATTAATACCCAAGTGAGCTCTATTCATCTATGTTTGCCGGTGTACTCACAAATGGCTGGTTCAGAAGACGGCGGTGGCTGAATATTTGTTGTGGCTTGTTTCAATGCACTCAATGTTTTGCAAGGATTTATTTGTTTGAGTTTGGACATTTGGGGCTATGGACCAATGCATTTCTGGAACGGAAAACAGATAAGACTACATTTATTTATGTGATACATCTGTATATTTATGTCTTCTTCAACTTCTCACCTGTGTATATAGAAAAGTAAGGTCTAAATGGGGTAATTACAATTTCAGCATAAAAAGAAAAAGGAAAACTGAAAAGAAGTTTTTATTGTGAAGGGAAATATTACACATCCTCAGCTCAGCAATTCATTCTATTTAAAATTCATAAAAGTAACAACAGTGTGAAGTATTACAGCGTGCATGACAGTTCAATATTCTTCCATCATGTTTGGCCTTATTATTTTCGGAAAACATTTCCGAAGGTATAATGGTTGTGGTTTGGAAAGTAAATGATGCATTGGTAAAACTTTAATGAGACTTTTCAAAATGTGTGTTTGGAATAATGCAAAGTTCCACATGAAGAAAGAAGGGAGTTATGGGCACTTTGATGGAATCAGCCAATCGCAATCCTCCTCACCAGAAAGAGATAAATGTACCTTACCAAAAGACTCTGCTTGTTCTGTTTGTTCTCTACTTGTTCTAATTTTTTTCTGCTGTCTCTGTTTACTAAAAAATATATATTTAATTCAATATTGAAATCTGAAAAATAGGAGGGATAGGTGTACATTTTCTCGGTTTCTCTTCATCAAACAGCCAGATTAACAAATGGCTTGACACAAACTGTACCGAGACAGGGCCTAGACAGAGCTTTCTTTTGTGTAGGCATAAATCCTAGTTTAAATATAGCTGCAAGCAGCTATTCCAGGGCCAAGCCCGCAAAGGGGCTGTAGTATGGACAGAGCTGGAAGTATTTGAAAAGCAGAAATAGAATGTTCTTGGAAAAAAATAGCTAGGTTCAGAAGTGCAGAAGTTCAAAGTTGAACAGATGTTCAGATGAGAAAGACCAAAAACACTTTTCTGATTCAAGACGAACACACGGAAGATCCAACTTCTGGAAATGAAACAGCACTCAAACCATTTCTAACTACTGCACCTCTAGCAATCTGGGCATGTGCCACCTTGGATTTGAACCCACAACCTTAAAGGTTCGGAGCCAGTGGCACCCACTGACTTATTTCCACAGATCATTTGAAATTATGTATAAAATGAATGATCTTTGTAAAACTGTCTGATTTATTAGACAATTTTTAATAAATGCACAAGATGCGCGTTGTCATCACTAGAAAGACACAAGAAAGAAATCAAGGACAATGGCGGTAACAATGGCGGCTGAAGGGTTGTTCCAAAGGATGATGTTTGTATTGCTTCCTTTTACTGACCCTCACACAATGAACAATAATTTGATCTGGATCGCAGCACTTTTGCAGTTCACATTAGATTTTTGTGGCATAATGAAAGAACAAACTGCATTTGACCTGTCCGCTGATGAGCTGAGAGATTATGTTGATCCAACACAGACTGAATTCTGCATTCCTGTCATTTCAGAGAACTGATAGAGCAAAACATATTATTACATATATGCATGTATATATGCATGTGTACGTATGGCTTAGGTTCTGTATCATATTATGGCATTTGTGTTGTGAGCATGATTTACAATGTTTGAGGGGTAGTTTCTGAAACCCTGGACAAACCATCCGTTTTGGGTCCTTACTTTCATTAAAGAAAGACCGAAAACACTTTTCTGATTCAAGACGAACACACGGAAGATCCAACTTCTGGAAAAGAAGCAGCACTCACACCATTTCTAACTACTGTACCTCTAGCAATCTGGGCACGTGCCACCTTGGATTTGAACCCACGACCTTAAGGGTTTGGAGCCAGTGGCTTAGCAGAGTGCACCACTCAGTTGACACACTTGCAACAGACTGCTGAGGAAAGGTTAAGGTGTGAGAATTAAAATAAATTCAGTCAAGCTCAATACTGACTAATTTTTCTTCTGTTTATTTTTGTGAATTGGAATATGTACAAAGGATTATGGGTGATTGAAGGTTGTGAAGGCTACATCCTATGCAATGACGAAGACTGCCTTCCAAGGATCCTTCCATTTGATGATGTGGCAGCCGTGATATGCAGCCTTTTTTATAGGATGCAGCCTTTTATTTGAGACACACCCACTGACTTATTTCCACAGATCATTTGAAATGATGTATAAAATTAATGATTTATGTAAAACTGTGTAATTTATTAGACAATTTTGAATAAATGCACAAGATATTCTGTAGAAGTAATCTGATTCGATATATCAAATTTGATTTATAAAATCAACAGTCTACTCAGAGCTACTTGCAGAGCCTAAAATTATATGCAAGATCTGCAAAAGATTCCATGGTTGTATCTTTGATAACAAACAATCATAATAATAATAAAAAAAAACAGGATAGAAAACATAAATATCATGGGCATATATAGGCTGATCAAGTCCAATTGCCTCCTCTCCATGATGGCACCGGGTGGGCAACGACTTAAGCTCGGCTTGGAGTCTGTGAAGCAGATGGAGCGGCACAACTGTCGGGGATACAACGCAATGTCAGTTCTAAATGGACACCATCAAGCTAGGGTGTTCCCCTATATTAGGCAATACGCGTTGTCATCACTAGAAAGACACAAGAAATACAGGGTACCTTCAACATCGATACAATGACCGGAAGAAATGGCGATTTGGCCGCTGCATCGACATTCCGTGCATTCAACAGATGAAGTGGAAGGGAGCAAAACCCTTTAAAAACCAGCTTATGTCCATCAAGATCACCGGATTGACATTGATGTGAGTCGTCTCATGCAATCCCCCCCATCCCCAGACTTAAAATGGACACATCGGGTCAGAAAAAGATGGAAACGAGTGAATACACGACAGACAGGGGTACGGCACCTGCAAAAACAACAGTGACCAAGGTCTGTGGTGCAAGCTCCCAGAGAACAAGGATCAACTAAGGGGCACAAAGCAGCATTCAAAGCATGGCACCAATCCTGCAGTCAACTGCACTATGAACAACACAAAGCATTCAAATAAGCTGCCAAGTGAGTAGTAGTGGTGAAGAAAGCCACATTCCATGACCAGCAAAGAGCTGTACATGCCTGAAGGAGCAAGCAAAATGTATTGATTGGCCAACTCCCATTATCGTGCAACACAGGATATCGACCAAGTTAGACAAGACAAGGACAATGGCGGTAACGCCTTAAAAGAAGCCCCTGCCATTCTCAAGTCCTAGAGCAATTACTTTGCGATGATCAACAACAACAAATTTCCTCATCCGCCAATCCAAAGTGCCCCACCTCGTCTCTGGTCCTGTAATGCCGATCACAACACCTTAGGTGCTGCCAAGATCCTCGACGCCATTTTCAACCAAATGGTTGAAGATGGCGCAGCCCCGACAACCTGGATGACCAGCACAACAGTACCCATTTGGAAGTGTAATGGCGACATTGTGGAATGCTCCAACTTTTATGCCAGTCCATGAAAATTTTCAAGGAAAAATCTTTGTCCTTGTAGAGTGATACCAGAAGAACAGGAGAGTCAACGTGACCTTCCTGGATCTCGAAAAAACATTTGACAAAATTCCACACAACTTAACCTGGCACACCCTCCGGTCCCACAACGTGTCCTATTTATCCTCTGCATGGACACTGTGATGGCCAACATTCAACTTGCCCACCCTCCGGACCGAGCCAAATGGAGACGGACATGCAGAACAGTGGATCCCTGCACCCATGTGGGAAAATCGCTATGATAAAGAAACAACACTTTGTTGTTGTTTCTAATTTATTTACACACTCCTGCCATTGAACTGTTGTATAAATGCAATATCACACTTGTTGATGTGCGATATGGCTGTATATTGCACGGCTGTGATCAACTGCACTCGGCCGAATCACAGACGTGCGATATATCACACTTCTACTCGAGTGATATTTCTCATATATATACATATATATATATATATATATATATATATATACACACATACTGTACATATAGATAAACTTAAATCCAACTTTTAAAATGCATAGACATAGAAATTATGTATGTAAATTGCATAGACATAGATTTCCTTTCTGCTACCAAACATTTGATGCAGCAGAGGTGTTTATTCCTACCTTTTAAATGCATTTAAATTTATTACATTTTTAATAATAACAACTTTTAATCTTCAGCAGAAAAGTGAATTGTGCTGACTCTTTCAAGAAGTGAATTCAAATGACACTTTGCTGATTCTCTTCACACATTCCCTGTGATTGGCTGTTTGCTGCACGTGGCACTCGTTCAGGTGCACACGCTCCAGAGTTAAACTCTGGTTCAAATTCTGAGTTGGGAGAGAAGGTTTATAAGCTTTATGAGCCCAGTGAACCTATGTTGGCTTCATTGGGTTTTGTCAACTCAAAACTTACTCTGCAACTCTGAGTTTGTTAATCGTGTTTTGTGCTACATGCCACAGGCCTCAACACAGTAAACAAAACAAGCATTTCCTAGCAATGACAACTGCGCTAAACACTAATGAGACAAAACATAAATACACTTGCAAAGTGCTTTCAGCTTCTGCTGATTGACTGCTTCTCTCAAAGAGTATTGCTTTACACCTTTTTTTGAACATGCTTTACTGTTTATCACGACAAAGGGCAAGGGCAAGACACTGACAAGGTTTGCGATACAGTAAGAGGCCAAACGGAACTTAAGCACGTCTCAACATACTGAAGTACTCAACCCAGAACATGCCCCTCAATTCCTGCTCACTTAGACATGCTTAAACTCTCATACTTCCATACAGTTAGTTTTTGGATGAATGATAGCTGAAAGAAAACCCCCGAGGAACATGCAAACTTATCAACATATCATCAGAGAATGCTGTACTTTCTACATTTCTGAAGCGTGAGTGGAATGGGCTGCTCTTGCTGAAGAGTTGTTCCAAAGCTTGATGTTTGTATTCCTTCCTTTTATTGACCCTCACACAATGAACAATAATTTGATCTGGATCGCAGCACTTTTGCAGTTCACATTAGATTTTTGCGGCATAATGAAAGAACAAACTGCATTTGACTTGTCCGCTGATGAGCTGAGAGATTATGTTGATCCAACACAGACTGAATTCTGCATTCCTGTCATTTCAGAGAACTGATACAGCAAAACATATTACATATATGCATGTATATATGCATGTGTACGTATGGCTTAGATTCTGTATCATATTATGGCATTTGTGTTGTGAACATGATTTACAATGTTTGAGGGGGTAGTTTCTAAACCCTGGACAAGCCATCTGTTTTGGGTCCTTACCTTCATTAAATCTGACTCTAAGTCAGTCCTAAACTTTTTACTGACTTTTATGTCGGGAGGGTCACTAGAACTCTACCGAAAATCAAGGAAACTAAACCCAGCCTCTGATCAACTGTAGGTTTAATAATACTCTAAGGGTGTGACACATTACTTTGTGTCAGATGCGATGATGCCGAAGATCACACTGTAAACCTGACAAATTCTTGAGAGGAGAAACACCTGCACACATAGTTCTGCGAACACTGAATAAGACTCAGTACAGTATTCCTTCACAGAGAGAGATTCCAGGGGTATGTACAGGATTATACTTGCTTAGATCTCAGGATTATATTTGCAGTTCCGTAACTATTGTCACTATTTACTTGCATGAGATATAATTTCAAAAGTAGAAGTTCAGGACACCCCTTGACAAATATTTCCAGAGAGCAGAAACTGAAATGACTGAGTTGTGACTGTCATCAGATATTATGATTTTTTTTTCTACAGATATTTTTTCCTCAGATATTTAATTTTCTTGGTTTGTGTGACAACTACACCTGGTTTGTCTTGAAAGAACAGTTTATTGAATGATGTTTCTGCAGCAGGCAGAAGTTCTTTAAGGTTAGGGTTAGATTTGTTTAGATTTTTGGCTAACAAAGAAATATTACTGATCATAATTTTGGGGTTAAAAAGATGATTATGCACACCAAGGGTGTGTATTTTATTAAAATGCAAATATTGTTTTAATATTAATTAAAAAAATATATATTTCTTATATATATTTTTAGATAGATTAGTAATGTTCATAAGAACAGCATATGTCTTTAATATATTTGGATTATTCCTTCTTAAATAAATTTAAGTAAAATGTGATTTCAAAATATGAGGAAAGAAACAAAAAGCTAAACTTCGTTAAGGTGTTTATTTAAAAAAAAAAAAAAAATCCACTAAAACAGAAAGTTTACATTGACTACAGCATAATCAGTTATAATATTTTATTGGTTGTCTCTTGTTTTTGCTTGTGTTCATACTTTCTTTGTATGACAGCCTGAATAAAAATAGTGGCCACACAATTTGACATATTTCATAGCATTATTACAAATAAAACAATCAACAATTGACAAGTGTCAGAATATGTTTCAAAAGGTTAGGGTCAGTAAGTTTGAGTTTTCTGTTAGTAAGAAATTGATAACTTCTATTAATGATGGTCAAATTAAATTGATAAAATTGATAAAAATAAATGTCACACAAGATTTTGCATTTCAAATAAATGCTGTTCTTTTAGGTTTTATATTCTTCAAGGGATTCTGAAAAACAAAAGATGTCCAAGTCTCCACAAATATATGAAACGGCACAACCATTTCAACAGGGAAAATAATTAGGAATGTTCAATGAATTAGCTATTTTAAACTGGATTTTTATTTTACTATTTCACTTGATCAAATAAAAGTGTATATTACAAGATATTTTACAAGGTCACCCTAAACTTAAGCATATTTTACTCTCATATTTGATTATCTCAGTTATGCTCTTTGTATGATAATATACTATACAAATGTAACCCTGGGTAAACTTGGGTTAATTAAACCTGTCTAATATTGCTTTTAGGAATAAGCTCTGTGTATATTTAATCATAAACATTCATATTTAAGTTCGTTACTGTGTTTATTTTTAAGAGTGTTCACCTATATTTATAACCTTGAGTATGTAAATATGGGTAAGAAAAATAATTTGTTTTTATTGGTTTGTAAAAGTTATGGACCTGAAAGGTCCGATTTACTGGCCCGGATTCGCGTGTCTCATTTCTCAGCGCCTTCCAGCGCTCCTGTGAAAAATACTCCTCTTTTTCTAATTTTGGGTTCTAATTTTACTTTTACGTTTTAACTCGCTTAAA
>JAUMHE010000042.1:21503542-21516035 GCA_032359235.1 Enteromius mattozi
GAAAAATAGCGTTACGGTTTTGAAATTTTAGTTTAAAAGCCTGGTTATAGTGTTTTAGCAATCGAGAAAAACTGTAATTGCGATTAATCACATTCAGGTTTTTGTTTACATAATATATGCGTGTGTACACATGCATGTATATATTTAAGGAGAAAAAGATGTTTATATATTAAATATATTTCTGAATAATAAAAATTCTATAATATACAAATATTAATGTAAATACATGTAAATATTTTCAAAATCTAGAGGGCTATCAATCAATTAAAATATTTAATCGTAATTAATCACATAACTCATGAATTAACTTGCGATTAATCAAATTTTTATCTGTTCTAAATGTACCTAAATGTACCCTAAAGTAATACTTTTTTTTTATATTTAATTACTACTTTTTTAAAGAACTTGTTCATGTCTATTACACACATAAAAAAAGAACGTAGACAAACCAGGTTCCCATTACTTCTCTTTATTTGCACTGAGCAAATGACTTAGACAAGCCTGTTTACATTTTCACACTATAGAGCAGTTATTTATAGATTGCATTTTTTTATTAATTTATTAGATTGCAATTATTTATTAAAACCTTTCTATTGTTTCTGCTTAAGAGTAAAAAGTCACTATTTCTTACAATTAAGATATTTTCATGTAATTATGACTATCATAATATGAATGTATCTCACCTATCTGGCTGTTAATTTACAACGCTATTATAATTTGTACTTACTTTTAAATAGTGCTGTCAAAGGGTGAATCACATCCAAAATAAAAGCTTTTCTTTACATATTATGTGTGTACTGTGTATATTTTTATACATATGCATGAATATATTTAAGAAAAATATTATATATTAAATATATTTATATAAAATATCAGTTATATGAATATATATAATATTTATATGTTAATATATGTAAATATTTTCAAAACATACGCTGTATGTGTGTATATATACACATAATAAATAAACACAGCACACACACAAAAAATTTTATGTTGGATGCGATAAATCATTTGACAGCACTACTTTTAATTAACAATATAATTTTTTTTTGTGCAGAGCAATTGTAATTGAACTACGTTTTTTTTTTAGGCAAAGATGTTGCAGTTGTCTGATTACTGTGGTTCATATTTCACCACTAAATATTACATAAACACAAAAAGACAGTGTCTTGACATTTGTCATGCCACTCAGATTCTTGACCAGAATCGTCTGCAGACTAGAGCAGGTTTTTTGCCCTGATTGAAGCGTCAGGTCTCATACGCCCAGCTCTCATCTCACACAAGAGCATGTGATCCCAAGCTACATTATTGTCGAGGCTTTCTGACTTGTTTTCTCATTTTCTTGGCAGTTGGAGATCAGGCTCAAACTCAGGCCTCCTCAGAAATCACTCTCTTAACCTGTGAAGAGCACAGGCGAGGTGCATTTTCATCATTACATCATAAAGACTCCTGCTTCAAATGGATGAAATTTAGCAGCCATCATCGTTGCATGTAAGTGAACCGATCTAGAGATCCTTTGGCAGCAGACTTCACTGATATCTCCAGCTCTGAGAGCATCACAGTCTGTTCTGTCGACCGTGGCAGGAGCCGATCAATTGCATTCAGATCTGCGAAGCTAAGTTCTGTCTCGTGTAGTAGCGGTAAACTCTCAAACTTCTTGCGAATGTGATTCCTGGCATGCGGGGTTTGGGTGATATTCGCCTGTGATCTGATTTTCCCTGTAATCTGCCCTCAGAGCATCAGTCACGGCACTATTCTGGATTATGGGACGATTCCCACCAGGGGGCCTTTTTTTGTGATGCAGATCGAAAGCATTAAATCAGATATGACACAGAATATGCAAGTTACTTTCTTCAAAAGAGGATTTGCTAAAAAAATTTAAAAAAAAAGACTGTCACATTTACCTCTCTTTGTAGACATAAGTACTTATATATGAAGACACATTAAATAAATAAATAAAATATGCAGCATTTTCTTATTATTGCACTATGAAATAGATGAGATTACATAAATGCGTTGCATATCTTATAGACTTCCTCTTCTTATTATTATTTAAAACAACTGATATTTCTTAAAATAAACTATAGTTTGTATTATACTTTTTTCAAAATTTTAAGTATTAAATAGCTTTATAATACCACAAGTATAATTATTTACAATAACCCTAATGAGGATATTATTAATTTAATAGGTGTGCATGCATGTGAGACATTTGTCAAATTATCATCATTATTATTGAAAATAATAGATATTTTTTTAAATATTCAAATATCAAATACTAAATATTGTGTAATATTATTATTATTATTATTAATATTAATATATTTTATTATTTAATTATATTATTAAATATAATAATTTACAATAACCATATATTATTAATTTCTTAATGTGTGTGTGTCTATTCTTACTATCATTGATGATTAATGTAAAATAATTGATATTTCTTACAATAGAGTAACTTATAATAGTAACTTTTAATGTAATGTAATTATAATTTAATTATTAAATATTAAATGTATATTAAATAATGACTTTTAAATAATACAATTAATAAGTATAATTCATTATTTTGCTAACTTTCAAACATTTGTGAACAAAACTTTCAGCAGCGTGAGTGCACAATAGTCTATCTCACTGCACATTATGAATATGACCCTTTAAATAGAGTACATTTATTATTGTAATCATTAATACATTCATGTATGTATGCTTCGAGCATTCAAGTGAGAAATGGCAGTATCTGAATATTTAATCTTTCAGCAGGTGTGTATTGCGGTGCAGGGCTGCTTCGGAGGGTCACACAGTGAGTGTGTGTCAGATTCTCTGAGCGTCTCGTCGTCTTCATCCACAAACACTCATTTACACTGTCAATATTCAGCAGGTGGGCAATATTAGCATTGCACTTGTTGCTAAGTAACAGGCAGGAAGGATTTCCTGTTTGCTACAGCTGCTCTCTCAAATAAAACACCAGCAGTACGTCACAAGAACAAGTCTGTGTGGGTTCACAGACTGAGCCTAAAAGTTATTATTAGATATATTATGTCAAGTAATAATATTAAATAATTGTAAGTAACATGTTCTGTTTACTAAGTAGTGAAGGAAAAGCAGTCAGGTTTCCAGCATGTTTCCTTTATCTTTTTCTTCTTACATTTGGCTTGAAAAGCCACAAAGCATATATATATATATATATATATAATATGCATTGTGGATTTTCAATATGTGTATATACGTATATATTTATGTATGTATGTATTTATTTATTTTTAATTAAATTCTATTAAGATCTTTTTATTTATTTTTAATTATTTATTTTATTTTAAATATATATTTATAGTTATGTTTATAGTTATATTATATAAATATTTTAATTAATATTATATATATATAATATTAATTTAATGAATGAAATATATAAAAATAAAATAGATAGATAGATAAAACAAAACAAATAAATATAAATATTTATGCATCATCTGAATAAATAAATCTAAAGTTTTCCACTGATATATGGTTTGTTAGGATCTGACAATATTTGGAAGCTGGAGTCTGAGGGTCCAAAACAAAAATCAAAATACTGTGAAAGTTTACTTTAGTTGTCCAAATGAAGTTCTTAGCTATGCATATTTGCAGTAGGAAATGTACAAAATATCTTCATAGAACATGATCCTAATGATTTTTGACATAAAAGGAAAATCTATAATTTTAACCATACAATGTAGCCTATTTTTGCTATAAATACACCCCAGCTGCTTAAGACTGGTTTTGTGCTCCAGAGTCACATATGTATGGGTATATTTATTTATTTATTTAAAACAAACAAACAAAAAAAGTTTTAGAATTTTTAAAAATGCAAAAATATTAAAAGGATAAGAAATATTTATATGCAAATTTATGGCACTGATCATGTTCACTCCTTTGTACAAAAAACATTTCTCTTTATGATTTTCTTTTAAATTATTATTAGTCATTGTATAATAAAATTAAAAGTAAATTATTTAAAATAATTTGTGTGTGTGACGTGCCACTCTAACAGCTGATTAGCTGCACACTCATTTTCTCCGAAATCTAAAGATGAAAATTATGAAGCCTGACATAAAAGACTGTTGATGCTACAGAGTTTGCTTGAGGTTTTCCTCCCGATCTCACAGTGATTATAACATCTAAAGTGAGCAGAAACGCTCGTAAAGGACAGAAACAATCCGCACTTAACATCCCGCTGAGCTTTGTCGGTTGTGTGCACTGACTTTTATCGTAGGGACTGGACAGTTAACAAGCAATTAAGGTAAACATATAATTTTACACCTATTTGCAATCAAAAGCTGTGCAATTACGAGATAGTAAAACCCCTTCAACCTGAAAAGCCCCAAACTGGATTTTAAAGTACAGATGTGCCTCGTGCGGCAGCGGGAACAGCTGATTAAAGACAGAGTTCAGAAACATTCCCTCGTCTCCGCCATAGTAATTTCCTCATAATTAACATTTTAGCAAGGTCAGTGCCTCCGTGCACCACTTGATTTAACAGCGCTTGTGTTTTCAAAGTCTTTTGAAAGGGAGGTGAAACACTTCTGGTGTTGAAGTCAACGGTTTTATGTCCCATCAAACTACTGTGTTTTGATAGAAACTCATCAAAATGAGATTCTAGTTAACACGCCTTCATCCTCAAATACCATGTCATTCTGTAACTCTAATGCTGTCCTGGGTAGGGCTGGGTTCACAATATTGAATATTGATCAGTCAATGTTTTCTGTTGATGCCTGAACAAAACATTACTAAATATTATTTGTAGTGCAGTAAAAAAACAGGTAAAAACAGGGCACACAATATACTGTATAATTTGAAGGAGTTTTTTTTTTTTTCAGATGTTTTAACACTATTTTTAATTTCAAACTTAATTGCATTGTGTTTAGAGTTAGCAGAAATGTCAGGATATTAATGGATAATCTGCCAGTACTTTTTCTATTATTACAGATGATTTTTTTTTTTTTTTACAGTGAACAATAATCTTTGAGCTTTTGATTAAAAAAAAAAAAAAAGTCTCAGTAATGGAATTAAACAATCCCATAAAAATATATTTTCAGATATAATATAGGCCTATTGTTATGCATGTTTCAATATGTAAAATATATATATATAAGAAAATATGTTTCAAAATATTAATGTACATGTATTTTCTGCCAATGTAAATTTGGCATATATATGTAGGTTTAATATATTAAAATATATAATTTTTCTTTATTTGACCCTCTAACTCCAGCACTCTCTATTCTAATTATTTTTATTTATTTATTTTCTTTTTTATGAAAATGTTTGTAACACTTGCTCTTTCTATCTATTTTCAAACTGCTAGTTTTTTAACGAGCCTCTAACACTTTTTAAATTCTTTTTCTACTCTTTTGACTTATTTTTATTTAAAAACATCCTCTAATGCTCACACTTTTTTTACACTTTTTCTGCTCTGTCTTGTTTCTTTTTTTATTTATTTTATTGGTTTTGATTGCTTGTTGCCTTGTGGATAAAAGTATCTACTCAGTGACTAAATGTAAATAAATATTTTAAAAGCATTCCTAAAATTTTAATCCAAAAACAAGTTTACATCACATTTGAAGAATCATATTTGTTGTAACACATTTGTAAATAAATAAATAAATCCAGCCGATGTAGGTTACTGTAATATTGGAAATGTTCTTGCCCCTGAAACATGCGTGCGTTTAAATGTTTCGATATGACAGTTGAAACTAGATGCATTTTCATTTTCAGGCTCACAACACATTTGACATGTTTTTAAAATATGTTTTAGACATAAAGACATAGACTAGTCAGCTAGGTAACTCTACAGAGTATGCTAAATATGCACTATATCACATCATATTTTTTCGTAGCCTGTTTGTTTAGGTTATTTAATTATTTATTAATGCATGTTTAAATAAATCTGTCATGAAATCAGACAAACGCTGTTTGAATGTATATAGTTTAGCAAAGATTTGCAAGAGAAAAATAAATGTATAGGCTAATTTAAAAAGTTGCTGTAAATATTTTTGTTGTTTTTTTTGTTGTGTTCATTATTTCTTTATTGCTGATCAGTTTCAGACTTTTGTTCATTTTAACTTTAAAGAGGTTATAATGTGGTTTCTACAGCAAATTGTTTCCTATTCTGTTTCGTTGCTAAAATATGAAATATGCATTAAATAAGACATCACTAACACAAAACACAATAAGCACAGTTGAGTTGAGAGATTAGAAAAATAATTTATATGTACAGTACCTTATATATATACATATATATCCAAACTAATCTATATAAAATTACATCAAGAGCTGGTGAATCATAATTGAGTCAGTAGTGTTGAATGTTGGGTCACTCTTGGTCTTGGTGTAAAATCTTGGCCTTGAAGCAAAACTCGTAGAGATCTGACATAGATGACTCAATTCCACCATGTTCTGCAAGCTTTTCTGGTTTATCCATCTAATGTTTCCCTTCGGACTAGACCGGTCTTCATTAGTGGGTGTTTTCATCTGTGCTAACAAGCTCATCCGTTTCATTTCCAAGTCTGAATAGATGCAGTCCAGAAGCACACACCGGCCCAGAGGTCTTGGCAAAGGGCTTTTTACTAACCGCCAACTTTTTAATGAGATGACCACTAAATATTCCCTGCATACTGATCTGTTTTACTTCTTAAAACTTGGTTTGGAGCTTCATATGTCACACTTTTGACCACCTAATTCTCTGCAAATTGACACGTGCGTAGTATTATTGAGGATCCCAGTGATGTAACTGGCATCAGTTTTCCTCATTAAGCCTGGGTTTCCATTTAAATTAACGCTCTTGAGCTAATCGTCAAACAGGTGCTGCACGGAGGCCAGCTGCAAATAGTGTCACCTTAACTAAAACAATGACAAAATTACTGTGATGAATAGTCCTCGCTTTAAAAAGCATATGAGTTTCTCGTAGCAGCCAGTGTTTTCCTCTTAATGACATTACACATTACTCAAATTGATCTGTTTCGAGGTTTGTGGCGTCTCATTGTCATAAACTAATTACAGAGCGGCGCTCGTCTGCTATGCTAATGGCTCGACGTATTCTAGTCACACTAAATAAACAGCACGGCATAATTGCAGCGCTGAGGATTGGCAGGCGTGATTAATATTATTCAGAGCGCTGGATTCTTATGGTAATGGAGGATCACGTTGCGATGGCAAGGCAGTCTCGCAGGTGTGAAGGTACTGATGGAGTGGCACGCCATGTCTGTTGAGTTTAACTACGTTTATATATACAGGAAGTTAAAGGATCATCCTGTTTGTGTTTGAGTTGGAAGTTTGGGGGAGGAGCATTTTCATTCTAAAAGGCATTTGATTGGATGGAAATTTGCAAAATGGCATTAATACTTAAAAGAAAGACACTACATTTTATGAGTGAATGTCTGCTAAAAGATGATTTTGCTTGAATGGCGGTGACCTCAAAATTATAACAGACGTGGACTGAAAACTGCAAACCACCCATTATTGCTTTACCGTTTACATGAACTCGAAGCAAACTTGAGAGAACTGAATTTTGTCATGTGCTTGTGAAAAGCAAGAATGAATTATGGTCTTTTAAGGCCTTGGGGCACAAACCAGCCCGGTGCTATTTTTCTAAATATAAAATATATTCCCCACATGTCGTAAGGCATACTGCGCCTCGTACCAAACAATCATTCATTGTGCATTGTGATTTTTTTCTACATTCATACGAACATTGATACTTCTTTATTGAATGTAAATATTCAATATTGTTTGATTATATAATTACATAATATATATGTGTGTGTGTGTGTGTATATATTTATGTGCAGTATGTATATGTGTGAAGAGTTTTAACAATTCTCAAAACTCATGTTTTTTTCATTGTGAATTCCTGTTAATCTCAATCAAACTGCAGTTGGGTTTGTTGACTAGGTTAAAAAATAACAAATAAATTAACTAAAAAACGAACACAATAAAAGAACAATAAAAACATGATAACAGAATAAAAAGCATGATTTAAAAAAAAAACCCTGAGTTATCTGGTTTTGCTAATACACTCTTCACACACACACACACATATGTATATATACACACATATATGTATACAGTAGTCAGCATTTGAAGTGGATAAAATTTGTTTTATCAAAGTTGTCCTAAGACAAGAGCACAGTTTGGTTTTATGTTTTTGGACAACTTTGATGCATGTTTTTGATCCACTTCAAATGTTGACTACTGTGTTTGTGTGTATATATATATATATATATATATATTAGAATGATATTCAAATGTATTAAATCTTAATTTGTTTAAACATAATTTATTAAACAATTCACTGTTATTTGTGTATTGTTTTTTTATTAATTGTATGACATAATTGTGCAATATTAATGCTAAATTATTTTATTTATATTATTAGCAAATTATAAAATGTAATGATATTATATTTATCCTCACATAGGCTTTTAATGCCTCTCAACTCATCACAAGGCGGTATCTGTACCATCTCATATAATGTCAACACGATTCTGTCTGTGTTTGACTGGCAGGATCTGATGAAACCATGTGTAAACGAGCATAAGTGAATGTGCTGTTTCACCCTGAAGGATGGAGTCAATTATTGTGAGGTTTTTTTTGTAAACACCTGATAAGAATAAAAACTTTTTATGGTTGTTTTCATAGATTTTTGTTAAGATTAGCTGAAGGATGGTGGCTGATATCACCCAGTGGAGATCAGGTGTGAGTTACTAGCAGGGATGATATTCGGCGTTTCTCTCGCGGCTCTAGGATCTTTGATGTTAAAACGTCCACCTCGCGACCTGCCGAGAAAGTGTACTAATGTCGTCACTGTTGATGTCTAATCTCTGAGCTTGTACATTTAGCCTGCAAGGTTATCCAACACTCCTGTCTGTGACTTTCAGATCACACATCTCTACTTCTGTTCCCAGCATGCCAACAGCTGCTGAAATGAGAGAAATAGTTGGCAGGATCATAAAGTCTCGAGAGATTGTATAGGCACTGCAACTCTCTGTCCTTGTGTGTAGATGTCTCTGTGAAAACACAGGTCTATTTGAGAATCTCAAGTACTATATGAACTTACAAACGGATGCACATACTCAATATATAACATTTTTCCAGTTTGGTCAAGGTGACTAGATGATGAACAAACTATTACATTTTTTACAACAACAAAACAAATTCACCTTGAATATGATGATGCACGGTTTATGTAAATGGATTACCATAATAATTAGCACTTTTATGCAACCAACATAAAATGTTTTAGAAACATTGTGAAAATAGCAGTCAGTAATGGTGTGTAATGTTAATTGTCTTTTAATCATTAACTGTTGTTTTAATGGAGTATGTCATTCACTTGCAAAAAACTTGAGAGTCCAAAAACCTTCCCTGCTTGATGAAACCTTTTAGATTGTAGTTAGAATACCGCATCATTTAAAAAAGCAAACAAATCCCTGTATGAGTTTTTTTTTGTGTGTGTATATATTTATAAGATATGATAATGTTAAGCAAATTTGATATTTAATGCAAAAATGTATTATTTAGTACAGTTTTTTGTTTCGCCAACTGATGTAGTACTGCAGACAAAGCTGGAGCTTAATATTTGTGTGTCTCAGAGCAACACTGCAGAGTTTCGTTCCTGAATGAATCTGTTTATTTGAATCAGTAGCTGGGTTTCCATCCAAAGTTGCGAATTTAACTTATGCACAAAATTGAAATATCACATCAAAACATTTGCAAATAAGCACTATTTTTATCCAACGAGTCCAAGAGAACAAAATCATCACTTCCTGGTAAACTGGCACTAAATATCAGGAGAAGCTACTGAATATAATAATTTTCATCTATAATAAATTGCCTTGCGCTTTTTAGTGTCAAATTTATTTATCCTTTACAGGCCGAAACCTGCTATGGTGCCTGCACAAAGACTAAACAACATATTATTGAATTGTCGTTATCAAAAAAATCCCCCCCCAAATTTTTTTGATGTTTTTTGTAAATATCGTAAACCCCTATTGTCATGAATTTGGTCTTTGAACTTCCTTTTGTTCAGCACAAGATGTCATTGTCCATCATATTGACTTTCACACCACACAGACTGTTGCACACCACCCTGGACTTCATTTCCCATACTCCATTGCACAGATTGGTTTCACCTACATTCAATTACGCACTCTCACCTGATTACACAGCTGCATCCAGTCAAACACACACTACACTTCCTCTCACTTACCGCTGAGTTTTGCCTAGCGTTTTTCGCTTTCCAAGTGGTAGCTACAATACGGAGCCCTGCCGTGAACCTTTAGTTAGTAGGCACTACTTTTAGTTCGTAGACAGTACCCTTTTGTGAACCTTCAATTAGCAGAGACTAGTTTTGTTCTGTGTTTATCACTCCACTAGTGATAGCTGCTCTACAGAGCCAGTTTCTAGTTTTTCTTCGTTTAGTCATCATCCATCCTTGCTGCTTTTCTCATTATTAGACTATTGCCTGTGTACCTGGGCTTAACCCTTGTTTTACCGTTTTGGAACCTGTTTGGCCTCCGCTTGGATTATTGCTTATGTACCTGGATTAGCTCTCGTAGTTTTGCCCTGTTGGATTACGTTTGCCATTGACTCGCTTGTTTCCTGGACTATTCTTGTGTCTCGCCTGTGCCATACCTGTTTGCCGATGTTTTGACCCATGCCTGTATTTTGACCATGTCTTTGAATAAAAGTTTGCTAATGGATCCGCACACCTCTTGTCTTGTCAGCCCCATTACATCTATCTGCTATTCACTGGGTGTGTTTACCAAGACAAATTTTACAAAACCTTTTTTTTTTTTTTTTTTGAAACCTCATGTTGTGCTTTAATTTTGAAGTTTGTTTTTAATGCTTCTATTTTGTCTTTGTTCAAAGACCCTTCTCTTTAATATCCAGCTAGGTCTCACTTGGGTGATTAATCTCATTATAAGGTGTGATGTTCTTAAAGCCTGTGATTGCTCATAATAGTTTAAAAGGCAGATCATAAAATTGTATATAGTGCATCTAACATAATAATTGTCTTAAAATTGTTTACTAAAATAATGTCATCTTTTGGCAGTGCAATTGCGTTTATTTCTCACCAATTATTTCTGTTTCAAAAGTTCTATGAGACATCAGTGGGTTCATCAAAACAAAATCGTTACATTCTTCACGATTCCCATTCGTATGTAGCACGTTTAGTTTTGCTGCGGTCAATAACCTGAGCTGCATTGAAAGTCTTGATGGAGTGTTTGACAGGAATTCCAAGCTTTGACGTTCCTGCTCAGTTCTTTTGATACATTTTTTATTATTGTGTTTTGGCTTCGTTTTCGACCTTGAATCACTGCGGATCACTTTCGTGTTTGTTAGAACACATTCAACTCTTTTAGATTATGAACTCGGCCTGGTTTGTAGTTTTTGAAACTTGTTTTTCACAGCTTTAATGAACTTCATACGGATCCTAATCCCTGCAGGCATTCACAGAGCGCTGAGATGCTGTTATACAGGAAGACCGCGTAGGCAGGAAGGGAAGGAGTGAAAGAGAAATCCCTCTTCAAGAATAGCTCCAGAGCCGAGCAGCTTTTCCTGCGATAGGAAACCTGGAGCGGGAGGGTGAAAGCCTCGCTGAAGCATCTGCTGACAGAAACTCAGCCGTAATGGGGAAAAAACGCACACTTCTCACAGCCATTCCATGGCACTTTTCAGGACGCTCGGGCAGACTTCCTGTTTCCTCTTGAGATACTTCCTGTGGACACCAAAAAAACTTCGTATTTGAAGGGTTTTCTCCTCGTTTGGCACTGTTGTTATTCTTTTAAAAAATAGAGGAACTTCATCTCCATATGCTTTCTTTTCCCATTCCTTCACTTCCTATACTTGTCCTTTATCAAGTGTTCATCTTTGTTCTGGACACTATCATTCATTTTTATGACTTGTCTCTGTCTTTTTTCAGCATGTAAGGTGTCAGAGTTCATGGGAAGGAAGCTGAACTCATCATTGCAGGTGTGTGCCCTCCACTAATATTGGCACCCTTGTGAAAATAAATCTGCATTGTTTATCCTTTTGATCTTTCATTCATTCAAAAAAAAATAATATTCACAAAATTCTAACCTATCATTGAAGTAAAACTATTGAAAATGGGGAGAAAAACTCATGATGAAATATGTTTTTCTCCAATACTTGTTAGCCACAATCATTGGCACCCAATTATTGCTACGTCCTTTTCCCAAGATAACAGCTCTGAGTAACAGCTCCTGTAATGCATGAAGAGTTTGGAGAACACCTGATAAAAGAAAAGAGACCATTCCTTCATCCAGAATCACTCCAGACCCTTTAGATTACCAGCTCCATGATGGTTTTCCTCATTAGTTCACCTCACTCATTTTCTGCAGGGTTCGGGTCAGAGGACTGGG
The DNA here is from genome assembly GCA_032359235.1 of Enteromius mattozi. Classification (NCBI taxonomy): domain Eukaryota; kingdom Metazoa; phylum Chordata; class Actinopteri; order Cypriniformes; family Cyprinidae; genus Enteromius; species Enteromius mattozi. The sequence continues at coordinate 21,515,974 of JAUMHE010000042.1, forward strand.
ACAGCCATGGCAAAAGCTTCATTTTGTGCTCAGTGACTAATTCTTGTGTTTATTTTGATGTT
>JAUMHE010000042.1:21556116-21572797 GCA_032359235.1 Enteromius mattozi
TATAATATGCACACACATAATAATTGCTTAATTGCATATTTTTATTTATGGCAAAATACTGCTTTATGACTAGCTTATTTTTCTTTACTTACAGGACTAAAATATGCAAAACAATTATTTTATAGTGACATTAAAATTACATAATAATAATAAAATTATAAAAAATAAAATTGTATTTATAAATTATAATATTATAATTAATATAATATTTATTAAAGTAAGCTTTTTTTAAGAAAGTTTAATAAGTTTAAGTAAATATGTATTATTTGATTTGGAATCATAAATTTTTTTTTAATTACACACACACACACATATATATATATATATATATATATATAGTATTTAATTATAAATTATTAAATCAAAATATTTTTTATTTTCCGTATGTTTGTGGCAGAATACTGTTTTGTTGCTAGGCTGATTGTTTTCTTCTTAATCCCTGTCACGGTCTATATTACAAAAATCACTGTCTGATTATACTCTGTCCCTGATCACACTGATTATTCATTTTATATTTAATACTAATGTACGTTAAGCATGGCTTAATAACTCTGCTGTGTCTGTGGATGCTTACTGGAGCGTCAAGTTGTTAGCTTGGCAGCATGCTAATGTGGAGGAGCCTGTATTTGTTGTTGTGGCTAATGTCCTGCTACGGCCGATGAGCTTGCATTCCTAACAGAGCTTCACATGGATTACACGCCAAACAAACGGCCACCTGTTCGTGGAGGTGAGAGAGCTGTGACATTTAGCCCACGGCGAGCACCCTGTCACATTTTTCACTGCTCTGACATGTTTCTCATTGTTAGTCTGGAGGTATTAGACAGAGCTCCTCCACGCCTAGTTAAAATGGCTGACAGAGGAAGTGGGCTCTGACACCGGAGGGACAGGGATACTGTTTTAATGACTGCCCAATGAAAGCACGCACATTCATGATTCTGCTGAAGAAATGCTCTGGGTGATCTGGTGTGCCGAGTGGATTATAATGGAGGCCAACAGGCAATCATGCCTCTAATGGTTGCCTTTGGAAGGAACGCGTTTACAGGAACAATCATTATGCAGCTGATTGCATCTTACTCTACTACAAATAAAGGTCTTTCAGAGTTCCTTTGACAGGCTCCTTATGAGAAACCTGCAAACTTAAAAGCTGGAGTTTATCAAATGGGTTAAAGTAATGAAAACATTTGCAAAATATAAACCTTAAAACATATTTGGAACATCTGAAACTTAAAATAAAATGCATACAAATCAGTATTGTTTGATATTCAATTTATTTATTTACTCCAATTCATTACATTTCATAAATTTTTCCTTTATTCTATACGCGCTGTATTTTTATGTTTGCTTTTAAATTAATGTTTTCACATTATTTCATATCAATTTTTTATATTTTGTATTATTATATTATTGTATATGACACCAAAAATATTGATATAATTATTTTAAGGATATTGTTTAAGACATTTTCTATACTTATAGTGATTTTCTATATTTATAGTATTATTAATTTTGTTATTTTAAGGTTATTAACTGATAATTAATTTATTATTATCTGTTATTTATTTGTATCATCATACTGATCACATAAAAAATTTAAAATTATAGAAATTAATTTTTGAAATATTATTTTATGTTAGCATATGCTAGCATAGTGCAGTCTTTATTTTATATTATTTATTATTTATTATTATTAACATTATTGGTCACAACCAATCAATTAATGGACAAATATAAAGCACCATAATCTATAGAATCACTTATTTATTATTCAGATTTGTTGTATTGTTTATTTTTGCATGAAATATTTTTCAATCTTTTGACTATACAGGATGTGTATATATATATATATATATATATACACACACACACACAACATTTTTTTGCATGTATTTGTGTGTGTGTGTGTGTGTGTTTAAAACCATTTCAGCCAAGGATTCTAAACATAAAACACATTATAATTATCTTAATTTAATTATGTTATTTATCTTTAGTTCATTTTATCTAGCTGGCATAATTTTTGCAAATATATTGTGAGTAGTCCATTTATAATCCAGACTTATCAATACATTGTTGTGATGGTTTTCTAAAGAACTACAGAATCGAAAGGTTTCTGTGTTAGCATCAGGCTGTGAAGAAATGTATTTTTGTTTTTAACCGAAGCTTTATTTGTAAGACGATCATGACCCCCGTGTTCTTAGTGCCGTCCATGTGTTCTAGTTTCAGTGTGGTGCTGATGTTGTGTGTGTGTGAGTGTGTATGGATTAGCAGCAGTTGTCGGAGGACATCCCTGCTGCGGTGCTGGGATTGCATCAGCTCTGATGAATCTAATCCTGGTGACTTTCAGGAGCGAGCGGGAGGAATGCTAACAGCCCAGACTGTCAATATCAATGACTCACATCAACATCCTACTCAAATCCTTCCTGTCCCACAGCGCAGCACACACACACACACACACACACTCACTCAGATGTCAGTGTTTGACTGGCCTTATGACTAACTCAAGATGAGCTGAAGCAGTTCACATTTACTAGTAAATTTTACCTTATATTTTACTATACTTTATTATACATTTTACCCTATAATCAAAAGACATATTATGTTATCTTACAGTATTATTGTTATTATTAGGAACAATATGTTTGCGTTGTGACTATTGTTGTCTTGACAATCAAGCAGGTTTCTCCCTCATTCTAATTATTCCAATACAAATACAAATAAATACGTAAATGAAAAAAATAATATATATTGGTGAAACTGGAAAATGTTATACCTGTACATCATGGTGTTACATGTTGTACTATTTTGTTTACGAGGATAAGTGGTTATTATAGTTAACTACAACTGAAATTAAAATAAAAAAAAAAAAAATAAAAAAAAAATATATATATGTATTTATAAATAAAATGAAATGTATCTGAAATAATGTTTAGTTTAACTTGTTGTTTTTAAATTAATAACTAATATCTAAAAATAGCTAAAACCAACTGAAATAAAATGAAAGAAATAGACATTACTAAAACTTTAAAGTTAAAATGAATTAAAATACAAATAAGAACATAAAAACAAGCCCCAATTTATAAGATAAAAGCTTAAAATATTAATACAAATATCAAAATATTACTAAAAGTTTTTAATAAAATCTCAATAATGCTAAAATCAACACTGGATGTTATAAAATTTAATTAGCATGAAAATAAAATCTTAATTTTCCTAAAAGGCATATGCAAAATATAATTTATAATTTTTTTTATTTTGTAAATGTATTATGACAAGCATGATACACACTTTGTTTAATGTATTTAAATAAAACTATATTTTTTTTCACTATCACATAAGTAGGAATTATAATGACAGAAATGACTTTTTTGATACTGTAGATACCGTTATGTTTAAGATTGCTTACATATAACCATTAATGACTGACTACTAAACTACTACTACTTTTTTTTTTTTTTTTAGGAGTCTTGTACTTTCCATCACACAGCGCGCTTCGTTATGTAAATGTGCGGGGTGTAAAATATTTATGTTGTGGCTCTTCACGGACGCTAAATGCTTTTAGAGTTTCTAAAAGATGCTGTCCCCCCACCCCCCTCCCCCACCCGAGCGTCTCGAGCCTTGTTCTTGAGACCGAGAGCTTACCTTTAAGCTATTTCCGTCCAGCCCCGCAGAACGGGGTATTTTTAGTCTGGTACCTTTTGCTCTCTTTCCTCTGCAGGAAGCTGCAGCTCGCTCGACATTTTGACTGGCCTGAGACACTCTCACCTTCAGGCAGGGAGGTGATCAGGATTTGTCTGAGATGTTTGTTGGTGGAGTGGACTGGAGTGTGGCTGCTGCTGTGAACTTGCTGAGCTGATAGAACAAGTGACTTGTGAAAACACATTTTCAGCAGCATTGGCAAATTGTGAAGAGAAGCGTTTCTCATGGGAAGCTGCTGAAACACACAGTGATGCGTCACTGATTGTCAGCAAAGCTCCAGAGACACGATGCTGAGGTGGGCGTGTCCTCGTATGCTTAATACGAATGAGCGATCTTGTGATGCGTCAACTGCCAATAGGCTGTTTGGTTTCCTTTTATTTACTCCAGCACTGCAGTGTGTTAAAGTGTCATCTTTTACATGGTGTTTGAACTGAAATGTGTAACACATCCATCCTATAATGATATCCCCACGATATTTGATTGACCAGCCCCATTATTTCGAAGTGGGGGCAGGCACAGACAAGAACCTCTCTGATTAAAGTGATTTAAGTGTTTTGTTGTTGGATGTAGTAATGAATATAGCAGTCATCATTTACTCTTAGCTGCTGAAGACACAGAGGATTATGTTTGTTTTTAAGGGAATGCGTCGATCCCGATCTACATAAATGCGCCTATGTTGGCGCTAATCATTTGTAATCCAGAAGAAGTGACTATAAGGTTTTTTTATGAATCTTTGCAAATCTACTTTCCTAATACTGAGCTAGTTAGCAAGAAGTTCTCTTCAGAATCCATCTGGGCCTCCTCGAGAGCCAATTACCAGCTCGCTTCTATAACAGAATTAATAATAATTAATAACAGAATAACAGAATTAGCAGGTACAGGAAACGTGCAAATCTAGTTGATAATAGAGCACAATTACTGCGCTGGATTGTGATGAGGTCAATGACTGGCTTCCTGTTTTCTGCACCAGTGACTGGCGCTCTCATTCGATTGTCATTGATTGGAGCTTGCCTCACAAATGCCTTCGCAAATTGACTCGCAACCACAAGCAGGGCGTACATAATGAAGCTTTATGGAAATGAAAGACTGCGCCAAACACACAGCCTCGATTCATAAGCCTCAGTAAAAGCTGTGCCATGTAAGATCCTCAGACAGAGCACAATGAATCGCTGGGGGAATTTAATCTGCAAATGTTTACCTGACTTCACTAGTTTAGATATTCCATTTGAGCGTGCAGTGAGCGATCCACGTCACATTTCATCTCAAAATCAAACACAAATAGAAGGAATATAAATATTTGTAAAAGTGTGTGTATGTATATATCTTTATTTATATATATATATAAATTTTAATTAACTAATTAATTTATTATTTTTACTTTTTTACTTAACAGAAATGATTTTTGTTATGAGACTGTGTTTTGAGGAAATTTACTCTATCATGTTAATAGTATCACAATTAAAAACAAGTATAAAAATAGACTACATTTTCTTTATGCAAAATATAAATTCTCATTTCTTTCTTGTTCTTAACAGGTTTTGCAGTTGCTCTAAAAATTGTCCCACATCTATTTATTTATGTTTGTTTGTTTATTTATTTATTAATTTTTCATAGCAATAATGTTAGTAATTGTTTAATTAATTGTTAATTAAAATTGAAAACTCACTCAAAATCCCCCCAATAATGATCCCACATGGTTACTTTTTTATTTTTACTTATTTATTTTTTACTTGTTTTCTATAATAATAATAATAATAATTATTATTATTATTATTATTATTATTATTATTATTATTATCAATTTATTTAATTTTAATTCAATAAATTAAATTAATATTTTTTAATTATTTGTTATTAATATTTATTTGATTAATCTTATTTATTTTTGCCTATTTTTTATAATAATAATAATACATTTATTTAATTTTTTATTTTAATTAATTTAATTTAATTAATATTGTTGCATTTGTGTTATTAATTAATTTAATTAAATTTCATTCATTCATTTTATTTTTACTTATTTTCTATACTACTACTACTAATAATAATAATCAATTTATTTAATTTTTAGTTTGTATTTATTTAATTTAATATTATTAAATTATTTTAATTGTTATTAATTACATTTTTTTTTTCTTATTTATTTTTACTTATTTTCTTTACCACTACTATTGCTATTAATAATAATAATAATAATCAATTTATTTAATTTTTAATTTGTATTTATTTAATTTTATATTATTAAATGAATTTTAGTGTTATTAATTAAATTAACTTTATTTTTTCTTTACTGATTATAATAATTAATAATAATAATATATTTCATTTGTAATTTATTTTAGTGTTATTAATTAATTAAATTAATTGTATTTTACTTATTACTGATGATAATAATAATAATAATCTATTTATTTTATTTTTAATTCATTTTAGTCATTAATTTTTAATGTTTAATAGCAGAATTTTTCATTTATAGTTTTGCTTTTGGACATTTAGATAACTGATATAACTGCTCACTGAGAATAATAAGAATATGAGTTAAAATATTGATCAGACTAATTGACATTTTTGTTACTTGTCAGCTAGACAGATTTTCTGGAAGTTTCACAACTCAAATGCAAAAGTAGACTGCATTTTCTTTATGCAAAATATAATTTCTTATTTCTTTCTTGCGAATTTAGGGTTAAGTACGACCCAGACATGTTCTTGACAGGTTTTGCGTTGGCTATAATAATGATCCCACATACATGGACTGACCTATTTCTCAATTACCCTTTTTAAAAGATCACCACCTTTCTAGAACAAAACACAGGGTCTATAATAAACGGTTATAGCGCTCAGTCTTTGGATATGAACTTCATAACATGACCTCGTTTGAGGCTGAGATTTTAACAGCTCTCGGAAACCAACTGACGAATGACCTTTCAGAGCGCTCAGCGGCATCCATCAGCCGCCCGCTATAATACACAATAATATCGAACCGCAGCCTGCGACATGGTTTCTCAGGGAATTCAATTCATTTTATATGCTCCACTGTAAAAATAGCAAGGGAGCTGGTTGTTCATATTCATGAGTAGCTGTCTGTTTAGAAGAGACTGGAAGTGCTCCAAAGCAAGCATCTGCTCAGAAGCTCAGTGTGTCGACACACTGATTGAGACGGCCATCCGAATGCAATTACTGCTGAGTCATGGGAAAACACACAGGGAAGAAACGGCTCATTCATTTGCAGGGATCCAGAGTCGCTTTCAGTTGTTTGCTCTCCAGAATCGTGCCAGCATTACTCATACAGACTATCATAAAACCAGCCAGCTATTTTTAGCACCGTCCGGCTTTTTATGTAGGTCAAAAATCTGAGAATTCTCCGCAGGTGGAGTGAGATGTACGGGAGAACTTGGGAGAACGAGACTTCGCCGCTGCTTCATGTTGATTAATCCTCTGTAAAAGAGTCGACGAGCAATGTCTGATTCACAAATGAATCCTTGAGTGGGATCCTTTCAGTGTATTTATTTCAATCGGTTCACAAAAAAAAAGACAAAAGCAGTTTCTGATTCATTATGAGTTGAGGAATAAAAACAAGAATCAAGAATGTATGAGTTTTGGTAATGCATATAGTTTTGGTTTTAATTAATTGATTTAATTTAATTATTATTTTTTTTTTTAAATCTAATTGTATTCTGAAACGTTTTGATCCAGCGCATGTTTACACATTTTATTATTATTATTATTGTTGTTGTTGTTTTATTTCATTTTGTATCTCCTTTTCCAAGTTTTGTTTTATTATTATTATTATTCTTATTAAATTATGTAATATTTTAATTTTTAATTTAGTTTTGTATTATATTTACTTTATTTTTTATTTGGTTTTCTTTTTTGTATTTTTTGTTTGTATTTTACAATTTTATTTTACAAACATTTTTATTTTTAATTATGTAATTTTGTCATTTATATTATTTTTTAATTGCATTTTGTATCTCAACTTTTTTTATGTTTTGTATTTAATTTTTATTCTTTGATGGCAGTGAAGGAGAAATAAACTGAATCTCAGAGCTCTTAAGCAAGGCAGCAGATTGCGGAGGGCATACTTGAGTTGAGAAACTGAACTGAATGGCAATGTTAAGGGATGGCTCTTCTGCAGGTTTTATAGACACTTTGGTTGACACAGACCCAGCGTGTCGGCTGGTGAAGAGTAAGGTTGGTTTCATACATTCTACCGAAGTGCTTCTTTTCAATGTCACTCTTCATTTAGCTTTTCACGTCTCTCCCTCTTGAATATTGTGTTAAAAATTCAACCCATCTCAGCCCTTTTGTGAGCAGCTCCAATACAGTATCTTGACTATCAGGTCTTCTCTGTGTGGAAGGCACAGTGTCCTTGAGATGCCCTAGGCTCAAAATAAAGCCATGTATGTTTTTTTTGGGGGGGGGTTTTTTTGAGAGAGAGAGAGGAATATTATTTCTGCTCCTCTTAATTGACTCTGCTGTTATTCACAGTAGGAAATAGTGTCAGAGTCAGCTGTGATTTTAAAGGCATTATAAATCATCAAGTCTTGTGATGCTGTATGTGAGAAGATTTATGATTCTCACTGCTGCTCTTTCCTTTGCCCTTTTTATACAGGACTTTGGCACATGATACGTGTACAGTATATACATACCTATAGCTCAAAAGAAGACAAGACTCGGTTACTAAAATTAACAAGTGTGCAACAGTCACTGGAGCCATTTCTGAGCTAATAAGTAACAAGGATTGTTTGATGATGATGTTTTTATACAACATTATAATAAACAAATTTAGTATTGGGTTGCATTTAAAACTGCATTAAGGATTAAGTGATCTTGTTAGATATGTTGTGTTTTTCAATGAACCAGAAAAAAATTATACCAGGTATAAAAACAAAATCTTCGTTCTTTAATTCACAATTTCACACTTCCTCATTAATGTTTAAGCATGTTTGGCATGCTGTCCGTGGGAGAGGGACTCAGAGCCCTAGGGATTTTAACCCTCGGGCAGCGAGGGTCGGATGGAGCTCGGCAACTGGCCTGATCCCCGATCCCCGAATGCCAGAGATCTGTCCGAGGAGCTCGACCAGATGGTCTGGACTCCAATGAAGATCGTCTCTTGTGCTGGAACGCTTTGATCTGGATATGAACGGAATAAAAGACAGACAAAATTAGCGTGGATAATCAAGGTCTAGAGGCGGAGAAAGGGGCGGTGGAGGGATGCAAAGAGCGAGATGTCAGAGAAGGGAAGTTAGCTCTATTTAAAGGGAAATCTCTTAGCTCTGATAGGATAATCGGATAATAGGCTGATTACCAACTTTCCATTCGCGTCGCACCTTGTAAAAAAAATGGGCCATATTTAAGGGGGTCTGAATACTTTCCGTACCCACTGTATATGCTCAGTTTATTTTAAATGTACAGTGGTTGACAGGTACCTGTACGAAACAGCGTTTGCGCTTGTGGTATATATGAGTGCATAAACTTCACAAAGATCCACTTGTATGACAGCTTACATAATAACAAAACACACTGAGGTAAAAATATATAGGAAAAAAAAATACTACACCATAACTTGTGCCACCTCTGAAATGACTTTCCTTTTCAATTAACATCAAGAATGTTGCTTTATTAACCCCTCCAACCATCAAGCTCCATTTTTGCTGTATAATGACTACTTGTCGCTCTCCAATTAATCCCCAATGGATAAAAAGTGCCTGCGTTTCTTTCAATCATTAAATATCCTGTTTCACTCAGAAAAGTGTCACATTAGAGAAGTAAAATGGGTTGCTAACGGCGCCTCATTCAGCTCTATTAGCATAAAACGCTAGCTCTTCTCATAACAACGCTCTCTGATTTACTGTTGTCATAAAGAGACCCAGGGCCAATTAGATTTGTCTAGGTCATGTTCATGGATGGGTAATTTGCCAATGCGCCTCTAAAGGCTGACTGGATATCTTTTCCTCTCCTCCACGACTCAATCGAGCTTCAAAGTTAATTTGAGGTCAATCATAACCTCAGATATCAGACTCGCTCCAAGTCTGCTGGCACACGAACAGCCGCAGCTGGGGCCTGATCTGATCGTGCCAAACCTGCAGCCGGTTACTACTGAGAAAACTAGTAATCTTGCTTAATCAATGCTAATGTCTGCAGCATATCAAATATGGGTTTGAGTTACATTAGCAAGGCTGCAGTGACCCTTTTTTTTTTTTAACAGAAGACCTAACATTCTGATTTGAAATTATATAAATTTACAATGAGTCTGATTGGATGAAATGAAAATATGATGGGTGTAATCTAGACGCCCTCATTCGTATTGAAATTAGACACTGATATGAGTTTATGCTTGTTCTGATGTGTTTCAGGACAGCAGATGATTCATCTAGAGTGGGTACAGTGGTGGTGAGCCGGATGAAGATGGGTGAGATCGAGGATGGTGAGGTCGACCACTTCACCACTGACATGCACCAGAAGGTAAGCTAAATACATACAACTAGCTATTAACTTTGTGGAAAAAAACATTTCATTTTTATTCAGTAAGTGGCATTTTATTTTTATTTCTTGAGTAATATAGTGTTTTTATTTATACTAAACTAGCACTTCTACTAACTTACCGACATTAGTAGTTCAGCTGCTTTTAAAACAGTGTAGCATTTGAATATATAAGTATAACAGATAGATTTTGAATAGCATAGATAGATAGAATAGATAGAGTTTGTTTTTATGTTTATTAAATATTTATTTATTAAATGTATAAAGGTTTGCATTTTTTTTATACTATGTATTTAATAAGTTAAGGTTAAGAACTATGACAGAAATAAATTAATTCTATAGATATTTGGTAGCATTTCATTTTTATTGTTTAGGCATTTATTTTATTTAATAGGTTTTTTATATGGTTTTTATTTGTACTAAACTAGTGCTGCTACTCAGCAAAACTAGTTTTAGAACTGCTTTCAAAACAGTGAAGCTTTTTTATTACAGAGAGTTAGTTTAAAGGAAACGCAGGGTTTACATAAAGTAAAAACAAAATTAAATGTCCATAAACACAGAACATCTTTTCAGAAGCATTAAAAGTTAAGTAATATTTGAAATAGAGTTTATTTATTTATTTAATTGTATTTGTTTATTAAGCATTCGTTTATACCTTTAATTATTTAAGACTATTATTATGTAGATAGTTTATGCCTAATGAGTTTTTAATGAAAAACATTTTTTAAATTGAAATATTCATATCTATACTGTAGGTATTATGGGTTTTTTTAGGCAATGTTACATTTGTATTATTAACAACACTTGTGGTTCAGCTGCTTTCAAGACAAAATCACTGTTTTATTATGGTCGCACAGATCGTCTAAATGATTCACAGAGCAAATAATTGGTTAATGAAGTCATTTAATTTGTTTTTGAAGTAAAATATTTAGTTAAATGCTCATATGAAGTATGTTAGTAGCAGCTTGCTGTGTAGCTAACTACTTTTTCAAAAGAGTTACTGGACTGCAGTTGAACTACTGTAAATTAAGAGTGGCTTGTCTTTTTTTGTGCATGTGCATGCAGTTTGTAAGGGCTGGTAATAGAAAATCACCTCTCAGAGCATGTGTCCAGTCAAAGAATGAAAACTGAGTGAATATTGAGTGTGGCATCCCTGAAATTCAATTGCACAGTTGACTGAAGAAGTAAAGCAGGAGAGCGTTTACAGTGTGCATGTATGTGTATGTATGGAGGTTTATGGAATATTGTGTAATATTGTATCCAGTATATTTGGAAATCTGTGACAACAATGTGCAGATGAGCCGTATTTGTGTCCTCAGCTGCTTTTGTCCCGTGTGTCAGGGAGAATTGAGCATTATTGCACTGACAGACAGCATTACACCCTACATGTCCCCTAAACTCAATAACTTACACTGACACGGCCATCAGCAGAGCCCTTTAACCTTCATTAATCAGCAGGAAAGAGACAGACAGAATATAGGGAAGAAAACCAGAAGGGTGTGAGAATTGTGGAGCATTATGGAGATGGATGAAGGACATGAGAGAGGAAATGGAGGATATTTAGACTGAGCACCATTTTAATAGAGAAACTTGAAGAGATTTAAATAGAGAGTGCCTTATAAATGACGGCCCTGAATTTAAGTTGAGGTAGAGTTTCAGAATTTATATTTAAGTGCAGGGAAGTAGAAATACATGGAGTGAAATTCATGTAACTTGTCAGGGTTTTTTTTCTTTTTTTTACTTTAAAAGGAAAGTTTGTGAAGAAAAGCTTTGAATGCTTTATTAATAAAACCCTGTATAAAAGCTAATGTTTGCGAAGTATATAAACCTTAATGACAGATAGCTGAGTTTGCCAAGCTATCATAATAATGTTTTATTTTTCAGACAAATGATAGATAGATCATAGACAGACAGACAGACAGATGATAGATAGATAGATAGATAATAGACAGACAGACAGACAGATAGATACAGATAGATAGATAGATAAAGACAGGCAGACAGATAGATAATGACAGACAGACAGATAGATAAAGACAGACAGATAGATAGATAGATAGATAGATAGATAGAAAGAAAGAGAGACAGACAGACAGATAGATAGATAATAGACAGATAGATAGATAGATAGATAATAGACATACAGACAGACAGACAGACAGACAGACAGCTAGATAGATAGATAGATAGATAGACAGAAAGAAAGAGAGACAGATAGACAGACAGATAGATAGATAAAAGACAGACAGATAGATAAAGACAGACAGACAGATAGATAAAGACAGACAGATAGATAGATAGATAGATAGATAGAAAGAAAGAGAGACAGACAGACAGACAGATAGATAGATAGATAGATAGATAGATAGATAGATAATAGACAGATAGATAGATAGATAGATAAATAGATAATAGACAGACAGATAGATAGATAGATAGATAATAGACATACAGACAGACAGACAGACAGATAGATAAAGACAGACAGACAGATAGATAAAGACAGACAGACAGCCAGACAGATAAAGACAGACAGAGAGACAGACAGCCAGACAGATGGCTAGATAGATAGATAGATAGATAGACAGAAAGAAAGAGAGACAGATAGACAGACAGATAGACAGATAGATAAAAGACAGACAGATAGATAAAGACAGACAGACAGATAGATATAGATAGATAGATAGATAGATAGATAATAGACATACAGACAGACAGACAGACAGACAGATAAAAACAGACAGAGAGACAGACAGCCAGACAGATGGCTAGATAGATAGATAGATAGATAGATAGATAGACAGAAAGAAAGAGAGACAGATAGACAGACAGATAGACAGATAGATAATAGACAGACAGATAGATAAAGACAGACAGATAGATAGATAGATAGATAGAAAGAAAGAGAGACAGACAGACAGACAGACAGATAGATAGATAGATAGATAGATAGATAGATAATAGACAGACAGATAGATAGATAGATAGATAATAGACATACAGACAGACAGACAGACAGATAGATAGATAAAGACAGACAGACAGACAGACAGATAGCTAGATAGATAGATAGATAGATAGACAGACAGACAGACAGACAGACAGATAGATAGATAGATAGATAATAGACAGACAGATAGATAGATAGATAGATAGATAGATAGATAGACAGTCAGATAGATAGATAGATAGATAGATAGACAGACAGACAGACAGACAGACAGATAGATAGATAGATAGACAGTCAGACAGACAGACAGACAGAAAGATAGATAGATAGATAGATAGATAGACAGTCAGACAGATAGATAGATAGATAGATAGATAGACAGGATGGATTGATGCATGGATGGATGGACAGATAGATAATCAGTCGTTTTTGTGCTCTACTATAACAAGTGTGTGTGTGTGTGTGTGTGTTTACTGGCTCGGAGCCATTGTGGTTTTATTTGATCTGAGGTTTTCAGAAGTGATTTTCTTTGTTCTTCATGAGGGAATGTGGGTCAGGCCTGATGCATGTTTGAGGAGCATCTGCCACAGAACAAGACTCTTCATAAAACATGGCCTGATCACAACTCCTCTCTTGTTTTGGGTTTTTTTCCCCCTCGAGCTGTGTGCCAAGAACTGACTGGAAACTCTTACAGACCCATCCAAGGTCATGAGACCTAATGAGACGTGAAGACTCATCCGTCATCGCACTAAACCCTGATGCGGGCGATGCATTTCAAGTGATTAGGCCGCGAGCGCTGCGGCTGATGTTGATGGAGGGTCGTGTTTGTCTTGAGCTGCCGTGAGGGTCTCTTCTCTCCTGGATTGCTTACATTGGCGCTCGGGGATACTTGGAGAAGTCCTCTATTATCTGAGCAGCGGTGCAGGTGACAGCTTGTCACTGAGCCCTCGGCTCAAGAGACGGAGAGAGAGAGAGTCACGGGACGGTGTCTTTAACTCGCTCGTATTTAGAGTAGTAGTCATTATGCTGATGTCTAATAATCGGGACAAATGAGCTCCACTCTCAAATGCACAATCTTGTTTTTTTCCCACAGTGCACGCTGGTGTACGAGTCTTCACATGGAAGCGTTAATGACAAAGATAACGGACCAATAATGAATGCTGGTGAGTTAAAGAATCATTTATATTTTGTGTTTTGGTTGCCAGGTTGTTTTGAATCAATCACCTGATGCATTAATGTCATGTGACCAAATACTCACAGAAAAATGACAGTGCTGCTTGGCCAATGACATCACAAAAATGTACATGAACCAAAAAATATACATCCGGATCACACATTTAACCCTTGTGCCACCTTTTGGACATTTCTGTCCTTTTCAGTTTTTTTTTAAATTATTATTATTTTGCCAGTGTCATTACCAGATGCATACATTTTCCAGTTTATGTTATTTAAATATGTTTCATCAGAATGCTTGCTTTTCATTGCTGCCAATGGAGAATGTGCTTTTTGCAGCCATCTTCCATCAGTGGTTAACTGGGTCACACTAACCAGCCAACTCTAGTTCTCCTGCCCTGCAGCCACTGATGTAATTTCCTATATATTCAATTGCTCAGGGGTGGTTCTCCGAATTCCTTCAAAGAGTTACATTTCATGTATGGATCAAGTTTGTCTCAGAGGTTTCAGTTCAATTCTTTAGAAGAAATACAAATGAGGCAGTTGTTGAACTAAAGTCAAACTATAGAGCTGTAAATGAAAGTGCATAGCAGCTCAGATCATTCAGGCTCTGGGAGAATCTGATGAGAAATTTATGAGTTCATATCGAGTTCTTTGACTTTTGTTCACAGGCTTTTTGTGCCTTAGTGTATTTGAGCCGTTTGTGATCTCTGCTGAATCTGTAGAGATGATGCATGATGCTTTTTGTCTGGAAAGCAGGAGGCCTGAGCAAACATGAGCTCATTACTGTCTAGGAAGCGTTTTTATAATGCAATTTGGTTATGACATCCAAGAAAGTGACGGCATTTGAACTGCATCCCCCGTATTGAATTGATCCAAAAATGAGATTTTATAGCGCCACGACCATTTCTATTTTAAAGAAATGCTGTTCTTTTGACCTTTCTATTCATCAGTGACCACAATTTTTTTAATTTCCAAAAAATAACACCCTGATTTGTGTGATTTTATAAAAAGAATAATCTCCTGTGGTGTATAAAAAACATTTAAAGCACCTTGTTTTTTAAATAAGGATTGTTGACTCCATTTTCAGGCCCTATTTTCTATTATAGCGAAGTTCTGTTGGAATAAATGGTGCTTAAGACTAAATACGTAATCAAAAACAGTGTTGCATTAATTTAGCGTGTTTGTTTAGTGTATTTTTGCGGTCCAATTATGCAGTTGAGCAATGAAATAATCAGTAATGGAATCATTAAGTAGAGTCAGAAGCAGAATTGTTGAATTCGGTGTGATTCCCATCCGTATTGTTGAGATTATGAAGTGGATCTGGCAGCGTTTGATTGCCGTCCCAGTGAACAGTGTGATTGCTGAGGATAAATAACAGCCAGCAGCGGTGTGAAGTGCAGCTCATTACCTTAATTACCTCAGGTAACGTAGCAATTGGGGGAATACGGTAGTTTTTAAGCCATTTCAATTTAGTCTGTGTAAATTTGCTTTTGCACGAGGAGAAGAGAGTTGGGACGTGTCAGAGAGTTTTGGCACATTATTAGTGAGTGCATAGTCCCGAAGTCTCCGGATGAGAAAAGTTCCCAGAGAAGCAAACTCTGTAGAAGGTCATTTCTTTATTTATGAGCTGCTGTGATGTGATGGATGGAGGAGAAGTCGGGAACGGCAGACGAATCTGTCCCGAAGTCCAGGGTGTTATCTTGGTATATCTGGTGTTTTATTTGTTGTCGTATCTGTAACCGTATTGAATGTCATTGCGGCTGTTGTTTTAGTCATGCCGGCGCTTGTCAAAATATGTTAGTCTCTGCTGCTTGGGTAAGAGTGACTAATGAAATTTGTCCTCGTCACCCCAACCCCTGTGCCTCAGCACCAACTCAACGCACAGTCATTTCCCTAAGAGCTTGAGCGGGCAGAGACGCTGCGATCCGATTGGCCGTCGGATTAGAGGGCAGATGGGAGGGCGGAGTCAGAGGTTAATCCTCTTCTGTGAAGAGCTCTGCGCTGGATGAGGGAGTTTGAGTCTGCTTCTCCTCCTCTGGAGGTCACGCGTCCATCTGTCTCTGTCTTCACTCCACATCCTCAGCCAACCACCTGTCTCTACTTTATGGACACATTAAGGGCACATAACAATTCTGGTGGTCATGATTTTTTTTTTTTTTTTTTCGCAGTGGGGTTCTTATGTCTGAGACCACTTGTGAAATTTGTTTTAATGCTACATTTTCACTATAGAAGAGCAACATGTCTTTTTTTGGAGTGTCCTGTTTTTGTATAAAGGGTTATAATTAATGTCTAAAGATTTGTACTAAATTTAATACGTCTAAATGTAAATTTTCATATATCATAAATGCAATATGTATGTATACAGTATATATATATATA
>JAUMHE010000042.1:21580188-21591473 GCA_032359235.1 Enteromius mattozi
TATATAAAATTTTATATATATATATATATATATATATATATATATATATATATATATATATATATATAGGTCATTGTTTATTATTTTACTTATTTCTTCCATGTCTGCAGTCTATGAAACAATTGCAATTTTCATGATATATTATAATAGATGTTTTGCTAGTATCTGAAAGCTTGACACTGATTTATTTTTTCCCCTGTCTGCTGTCTTTAAAGAAATAAAATAGCAAATGTTTAATTTTGTTACATGATGCAATGCAATAATTGTTTTATTTTTTGCTTTGTTATTTATTTATTTTTCATAAATTGCCTTATTTTTCCTCTGTCTGCAATCTCGGAAGAAATAGGCTATTTTATGTTTTTTAAAAATATATATATATTTGAAAGTGCTCAATATGTATTATTTCTTTTATTACTTTGCATTATTTATTTATTTATTTATTTTGAATAAAATTGCCTTATTTCCCCCGATCTTCTGCCTTTGTTGTCTCCGTTGAGGATCATGTGTGTTCCTGTGATCCCATCAGCCAGTCGGGGCTGTGATGATGTCACTTTCCTGCGACTACGCAGTGATTAGTCACATGACTTTTACATTTAAAGAATGCATCGTGCAGGTCGCGCAGGTCCAGAGGGGACGAGAAACTGTCATTGAGATGAATACCAGTGCTAGCGGATAACTTCCATTCCCCTTGCTTTATATACCCGTGTTGTTGTGCTAATATTAGCCAAAGGACTGAACTGAGACTCATTTCTTCTTCACAATCACACTTTGACGTTGGCAGCCCGTACACACAGGTTTTTATCATTAAAAAGTGATATTTTAGACAGAAAGAGTGAGTGTTACGGACATTTTTGTCACGAAATTTGTCATGTAACTCTCCAAATGGTGTATTTGTGTTGATTGACTCAGAGGTCAGTGCTTTTTGTAGCTTCTTCATCACTGCGCTCGAAGGTGCTTTAGCTGTTGTTAATTACTATTCCTGTCACATTTCTGGAATTGACGGCAGACACAAAGCCTCCGGTGATTTAAAGCGAACGGCGGCCGTAACGCACCATGAAATGAAGGCTTCAGAGCGGCCGCTTCCTCGACATCCAGACATAATTCCAGCGCTCTCGTCTGTATTTTAACTTCGGTAGCACTCCTCAATCTATTGT
The DNA here is from genome assembly GCA_032359235.1 of Enteromius mattozi. Classification (NCBI taxonomy): domain Eukaryota; kingdom Metazoa; phylum Chordata; class Actinopteri; order Cypriniformes; family Cyprinidae; genus Enteromius; species Enteromius mattozi. Next base: position 21,581,343 of record JAUMHE010000042.1, read on the forward strand.
TTCAGCTCTGCTCTTTATCACTGTGCCTTTCTTCCAGCCAAACCCCAATAAAATATGAAACAGAAGTTTCCTCCGCTTCCTCTCCACATGCGTTCTTTCCGATACAAATCTCTTTTTTATTATCGCCGCCGCTCCACCCAAAGCACATTCTGATAAAGCGACATTACAATTCAAGTCGGAGCGTTTGAACAAAACAAGATGGTAGATATGATGCTTTTTTAAGTGTTTCAACAACTTCGGCACAAGATCTTCTCAGACTTTTAACTGCTCTGGCTCGGCGTGAAGTAATAACAATTTCTTTTCGCCTATTTTCCTTAGATAACCATTGTTTGACAATGAGAACGAGACCAAAATAGATCAATCTGAAGGCCTGTGTGTCTTTTGAAAGAGACTGACTGGTGGCTGAGGCAGTAATTTGGACCTGTAATTGTCCTCCTCAAATTTGATCATTGAACATCTCTTAGTCCACACGCACTTCAGACTTCAGTCCTTTCACATCTTAAAAGTTCATATAAAAACGGAAATTGAAAAATTTATTTTCAAACATTTATTTATTTATTTTTTCTTCTGTGCAACACAGAAGATTGTGTTTGTGTCCTTACAGTGAAAGTCTTCATGTTTGGACCCCATTGACTTGCACTCTTCACAGTATCTTCTTATGTGTATCAAAATGAATGTCTGAGGAAAAATGTAAACGTAGATTATAAACTTAGATCCATATGAGCCCGTGTGTACATATCAGACATCAGTCAAGCGGAGGATTGTGTTTGGTCCTTTTTAATCAGTGCTTAAATCACATGATTGCCTTATTTAAGATTAGAAATGGCGTTTGTAGACTATAGTTGTGGTTGGGTTAACAAAAGTGTCTTCTTTTAACACTATAATAAAAAATAAACTAAATTCATTTTTTAAACTTTGTGGGTTGTCAAGATTTTTATACATTTTTTAATAAATAGTCTCTTATTCTCGCTCAAAAAAATACAATGAAAAATTTAAAATTGTGAAATATTTTTACAGATTAAAGTAACTGTTTTTTGTTTGGATATATTGTAAAATGTAATTTATTCCTGTGATCAAAGCTGAATTTTCAGCATCATTTCTCCATTTTTCAGTTCATGATCCTTTTCAAATTATCATAATATCCTGATTTGCTGCTCAAGAAACATTTCTGATTATTATCAATGTTGAAAACTGTTTTGCTGCTTCATAAGTTTGCACAAACCATGATACTTTTTTTCAGGATTCTTCAATGAATGTTGGAAGTCCAAAACAGCAGCATTTTTATTTGAAATGGATATGTTTTGTAATAACACAAATCTATTTATTGTCCATTTGTATCAGTTTAAATTATCCTTTCTTTTTATGGATCTTGCTAAATGTAATGGTGCACATACTGTAGATGTTAAAAAATGAACATTAATCATTTTCAGTTTATGTTATAGTGGCACAGAAACATCATACTTTGGCTTCAAAATGTAGAGAATAAGGTGCTGAATTATAAAAAAAACAAAAAGAAAACACTGCTCTTACCTTTCAGTAGAAACAATAATCCCTCTGTTCTGCTCATTTCTTTCATTTCTGCCGCTCTTGTCACCTTTGGCTCCTTAAGATGCTAATCACATTTCTGAAATTATTATTAAAGTATCACAGAGACTTTGAATTTACATGAAAATTAATCATTGTTCCCTTTGGAAATGCCCTCCACAATTAAAGATTCCTGAGCCTTTTATTAATGAGACTCGGCTCTGTCAGTCTGCACCGAGAGATAACGTGCTTAAATCTACCGTAGTGTTACCCAGCAAATCACTGCAGACCTCGCATGACAACATAAAGACACAACACAGTAAGTCGAGCAACAAAGCCTCTGAGCGTGACACGTGAAGAGAAAGTCTATGCGTAAATGCTGTTGAATGAGACTGAATGAGTGTATTTCACCTGTTGAATTGCTCCAGGGGACAGAAATAGACTGTGATCCCTTTTCAAAGGCCCAGTGGAAGCAAAATTGGAGTTTTGTGGCTTTCAATGCCTGCATATACAGATTTAAAGGGGTCATGTGATGAGAAATTCACTGGTTTCTCGGTTTGAGAAAACGCACTGTGACATTCAGAACTTAAACGTCAAAACATTTCTTGAAAATAGGCAGCAAAAAAAGGCTTGTTTTGTACTTCTGCAACTTTTTGATGTCAGAAAAGTTAGTGAAGTTGAGTTGAAGCTTATTTTTAACAATAAGAATACTGATCGTTTCAGTCTGATCTTAGCCGTTTGAAGGGCACATTCGCCAGCTTGTGTGTTTGATGAATCTATCTCAGCGTAATGCAGAATGTGCTGTTATTGAAGGATGCAGCAGTTAAAACTATAACTGATCCAACAGTGAACCCGCCGGATGTTTTCAAGTCAGACAAAAAGTTCAGAGTGTAAAATCTAAAATATGCCATTAATTCATATGTTCTAGCTTGTATTGAAGCTTGAGATGCTTTACGCCTCTCATCATGCAGGAGAACATGATTTTGATCAAGTTTGCTTCAGTGCTGCTTTCATTAGGCTACAGCAAAAATTAGCATTTTGAATGCAGAGTAGAAATACGCTGGTGCTCCAAACTTTTGGATGTTAAACAAGAACGGTAATAATAACTAGATGAGTAAAGCTGGAAGATACACTTGTCTGAAAGCTTAAAATTCAAATCCAACTTTAAAGGATTGGATTTTGAAGGTTTTATTTAAGAGTAAGCATTACTAACATGATTTAGCACACTGTTGTTATGTTTTAACCAGTTGCTAGCATACTTCCAATGTTTTAACATGTCCTTAGCATGTTTTAGTGCATTGCTAACATGTTCTAACGTGTTTTAGCAAATGGTTCACATCTTTCTAGCAATCTTTTCTAGCGTACTTTGTCTATATTAATGTGTTTCTAATATGTTTTAACACACTGCCAAAATCTTTTACCATGTGACTAGCATGATTTTAATATTGTTAGCATTGTTTCTAGTATCCCTGCAGAAAAAACAGCTAAAGCCAGCTTAGGCTGGTTGGAGACCAGCCTGGTCTTAGCTGGTTTAAGCTTGTCAGCAAGCTGGTTTTAGAGGGGTTTTGGCCACATTTCCAACTTCCCAGGCTGGTCTTAGCTGGTTTAAATTGGGAGACCAGCTGGAACAACCAGCTGAAACCAGCCTGATCAGCCAGGGAGACCAGCTAAAACCAGCCTGACTGTGCGTTCATACCAGACGCGACTTGCGGGAATAAATCGTGCTATTCGTGCGTAGTTGGACGCTTGAACATTTCGAGTTTACTTGCTTCATTCGTGCGTGAAATTCGCTTCACAACAAAAGCGAATTCGTGTCATGGGAGCGGCTTCTGCCAGGCGGTTCCAGTCTCTGTAGTGGTTAAACATGAGTTAAACTTAGTTTTGGGTATATCTAATAGGCAAACTTTGGTTTAATGAATCTAGTATTTATTTCCTTTTTATTCCTGTTTCTATAAAAGTACGAAGATGTATCGTAAAGCTCCTCCGCATACAGCGACAGTGATTTTGTCCTCCATAGTTTCGGAATTCTGCCTCCGCTTGCTAGTAATCACATCACTACTAGAGCAAGCTCCTGATTGGTTAACGCGGCACGAATTTTCGCCAAAGTTCAGATTTTTCAACTTGAGCGATTGGCGCAAATTCGCCGCAGGATGTCTAATCGCGTCTTTGCATTGACTTAACATGTAATTCACTCGTGCTTGACGCTTCATTCGCGTCTGGTGTGAACGTACATGAGAGTTAGGGTTTGCTAAAATTTGTAGAACATGTTTAAGCATGGACTGATGTTAAAATTTCCAACATGTTTTAGCCTGTTGTTAGCATGTTTAACATGTTTTAGCATTTGGGTAACATGTTTTAGTATGTTGCAAGCATATTCTTAGAATATTTTAACATGTTGTTAGGCTTATTGCAGGCTAGTTTTTGCTAGTGATATGACAGCTTAAAAACTCTATATCAGTTATTGTCTAAAAGTGAAAGACTACTGTATGTGAATTGGGGCCTTGTCCGAAGCCTGATTTGGGAATTCTATGAGTCAAGCCAACGTGATGATTGATTTATTTTGTTTCCTACAGGATACAGGAGCTGAAAGATCTGGGAGAGCTCTCACCTCACTGGGACAACCTACGGAAAGATGTGATCTCTCGCTACGACCAGATCATCAAAGAGTACCAGGACACGCTGGCCGAGCTGGAGAAACTCACCGGTAAGGGCTTCAGATGCAGTGTAGCATGATCTCTCCTACGAACACACATGCACATACTGTAATATGGAGCCTTTCTCATTTCGCATGCATGAGACTTTATCCAATGCAAACAGTTTCCTCAATTTGCATGGGACTTCACACACAATTGATCAGCAGAGCAGGTTGTAAAAGCATGAGTTTTTTTGCTGTCCAGCCGCATTCATGCAGAATTTCTTAGTTCATCAAATTTTCATACGCAGCTCACAGTTAGCTGTCACATTCAATGCAACGTTAAACTCGCATGGTTGCACGTTGTACAGCAACAAGCAGACAGAAAGCGTTCACTTTTAAAGCAGCCTTCTATTGCATTAGCCTGTGTAAAGCTTGTTTACAGTAAACACATATTTGTCGCTTTCAATAACAACAAAACTTACTGTAATGTTCCATCTGCATGCATTGCCTGATTTTTAAGAGCCGACTAAACTTGAATCGACTGAAATATGGATAAAAGAGTCTGATTTATGCTGCTGTTTAGAAGCACATAAGCCGCAGTGCTTTTTGCAATAGCGATGGCCATGTAAGTGTTATATGTCTCTACCAGTTGACACATTGCGCATTTGGTATATGCCATCATCTCTCCCCAGCTCTAGTATGATCCATATTGTTGGGGGGAAATAAAATGGAGCGCAGAATGCCAGAATTTGTCAGCCGTGTCGCGCCTCACACCAAGCAAAAATGGTCATTGATGATCTTGCCCTTCTAATCAGCCGTGACAGCACGAAAAAACTGATCTGCCTGATCGATCGACCCATTACAGAGGCTTATATTCAGAGATGAAATTGTGCAGGCTTGTGTTTTGCCAGCTGAGCGGTGTTGACGTGTCCGTCCCTGAAGGAGGAGAGGAGAGATGGCGAGATCTCAGTTTGTTCTGCCTCTCGACAGCCCATGAGTGGCCAGCTGCTACATTGGCCTCTAATCTTGTTTGCCGTGTAGCAGACGCCCTGCTCCCTCTCAGCTGCTCACATCTACCCTTTTTTACCATGGGATGTATGTTTTTTATTATTCTTTTAATCTGACAACAACTTAAAACGAGTTCCGGCGTAAAATGAGTTTTCACTTTAGGAGTTCTGTTCTTTAACGAATCTTAAAGGGGAAGTGCGTCATTTTTGTTTTACCAATGGTAAATTAGTTTCTGTCCCAGTGGAGGTTCAAACTAGTCAATTACTTGTAGATTGATTCTCCTAAAAGGCTCTGTACTGCTGTAAATAATCATAACCAATGTTCACCGAACATTGCAGGGAGATTTTTGTGACAACCTAATAAAAACTAATTCTTTAAAACGTTCTTTAATGGTAATTTTTATTAATTACCATGTCCTTGAAGACATCTTAATGGTGCGTTCAAGTCCTTTTTTACAAAAAATAAAACAATTCTGAATTCTGTTTCTACAAATTCATACATAAAGTTATCAAGACCTTGCACAGTCTTGCACACATACTTCCTGTCGTGCACAATCGCTCTCAAGTGGTCAAGAGCGCTAGTGTAGGTATTTGGACAAAGCACGAGCCTCTTCTGGTCTTTTCTTTAGTTAGCCTGCATCACAGCCATGTACCATGATTTGATACGTGCTAATTAGCTGCATGCGGCATTAGCATGAAAGACATTCTTAAGAGCACTTAATTGGACAAAATGCAGTGAAATGCATACATCTGCGTACACTAGCATATTAATAATCTTCAATACACATGGTCACTTTGGGTATCAGAGCATTTAGAGAGCGTTTTGCCATGCTGACAGTACAGTTATCATGCTAAAACCTCAGCATCCCCTAACTGAACCTGCTTTAAAGCACTGCAGCTAAAATATTAAAGCTTAAAAATGAAACCTGTGAAATATGCTAGAAAAACGAGTCGACAGTATTAATGGACTAGCCGATCACGGGCCCCGTCGTGTCTGTGTATGTTCTCCTGTCCTCTGGGATGTTGTCATAATCCACTCACTGCAGTGCTACTGCAGAGTATTAATTATTGATATCTAATGTTATCACAAGGTTGGTAACTTGGGGCTCGAGAGAGTTTGGTTTCAGACGGCGTTTCTCAAAAGGGCAGATCCGTTCTTCCGCCGCCCTCTTCACCTCAGGGCAGGTATTGCAGTCGTTTTGGCTCTGGTCTTAAAAACAGAAAAAAAACCCAAAACAAGCTCTGTGGTGTTTTTTCCCCTTTCGTTTAATTCATTTTTAATTAGACAAGGCTGACTCGGGGTACTTCAGAGTGTGTTAACTAATGAATTAATCATTTTGTGTTAGCATTGTTTGCAGCCGGTGGAATTAGAGGCACTGGGAGCTAATCCTGTTGTTTGTCAGTCCTCCAGCGGGATCGTGCGGCCCGGGGTGGAGAAACCCACAGTCTCACCCGTTACAGACAGCAGAGTAAGACAAATCCAAGCAAAGACTGCAGTGACTCATGCAATAAGTTGAGGGTAATTAAAATAAGTGAGGAAGCTTCCTGGACTACTCCTTTAAGGGCTTTTTCTTTTATTTCAGCATTTACTCACCCTCGTGTTAGTGCAAGTGAACATTCTACTTTTCTTTTTCTGTGGATCACAAAAAATAAAAAAATTTATTTATGACACATTAAATGACTAATCAAAAGCCATATTAAAACCAATTAAAATATTAAAAGGTCACCTTCACCCCAAATACTAATTAGGTGTTATTTTACATTTTTCAAATTTGCTACTATCCTAGGTTTTGCCCATTTGTCTGTATAAATTTAAAACATAATAAAATTGAATATGCTTATATACAAGTCAGAATAAGCATTTGGTTTAAATTTTTTACATAAATATTGTGTTACACTGAATGACAATGTAACATTATTTCAACCAAATGTCAACATTTTATTCTCCAAAAAACTTTAACCTTAAAAGTAGACACTTTTGTACGGACATAAAATCATATATGTACACATACTGTATGCTTTTTATGGACATAAAATCAGCTTTGTACATTTTTTGACGTCTTTGACAGATATATTATATATATATATATATATATATATATATACATATATATACACAGTAGTAACAGTTCATAGTAAAGAGTTCATCTGTCAAGCTCCTAAAGAAACAACATAAAACCACCGTAAAATATCATTGTATATACAGTATACACTACTATTCAAAGGTTTTTCAAAAGTTTTTTTTTTCTTTTGGGGGGTATTTTGGCAAGCATACATTAAATTGATCACAAGTGATACTATGCTGTTACAAAAGTTACTTTTAGTACCAATCAGAAATGTTTCTTAAGTAGCAAATCAGTATATTAAAAAGAAATGTTCGTGAGACAATGAAGACTGGAGTAATGATGCTGAAAATTCAGCTTTGATAGCAGAAATAATAAATTACATTTTAAAATTCATTAAAAGTGAAAATTGTTATTTTACATTGTAATAATATTTCACAATAGTACTGCATTTAACCATATTTTTGATTCAATGCAGTCTTAGTGAGCCTGACAGGTTTCTTTCAAAAACATTGTAAAACTCTTACCATCATCAAACGTTTGAACAGTCCTGCAACAAACACATCTTCATTCATATAACAGCTTCCTAAAGCTTTAAAAATATACACATTTTTGCCCTTAGGTTTAAAAATGCCACATATGGTAGGTTTGATGTTATTAATGCTAAAAGAAGGTGAAATTTCATTCTTTTTTTCAATCAAAGCTGACTTTACACAGAGTCACGTGGACTAATTTAAATACTTTCAAGGTATTTTTCGACTTCCCCTGGACACCTATCCTGTTGTTTTTGAGAAAAGAGCAGCTTTGACATTCTGCTAAATGTCTCTTTCTGTGTGGCATGGCAGAAAGTAACTCCAAAGTGTTTTATAACAACATCAGGGTGAGAAAACTGGCAGAAATGACATTTGTAGCAGCACTGCTTGTTCTTTGTTGGCTTTAGCGGTCTCATGAAAGCACTTCATTAAGCCTCAGACGCTGAACCGCTGTAAAACCACAGCCAGTCTGCTCTGTACGAGCCTGCAAGCCGCAGACACCACGAGCTCCTCCTGCTGCTGCCATCCAGGGACTCTGGTGCCTGTGTGATGGGAAGAAAACGCTTGGCACAACAGACCTACAGCGAAGCCCAAGCCGTCAGGGGCTTCTGTGCCAAAAGCTTGCTGTGCGTTTAGCGCGTATCATCAAGTCAGTGGTGCTTTTTAGGCTCCATGGTGCAGCTCTTTCCTCAGTATTTCTGAGAAATGCATTTAATGGAAGCAAGGAAGCATGCCTGATGCTCCTGCTCAAGTACCCTCATCACTGACTAGAGACGTGATCGCATTGAACTCTCATCATTATGCACTTCTGTAGCCAAGAAGGAGATCTTATGAGGGGAAAACAGTCAGAGAAGAACAGAAATAATGAGACTGCCTGCTTTCTTACGGAAAAGGGACAAAGTGCGCTTGTGTTTGCGTAGCTGACGAACGCACATATAGCGTTTTTCAAGGTAGTTTGTAGGTGTATTTCTTCCATACTACTTTTAATCACTTTTGGCCTCGACTGGTTCTTTAGTCCTGCCGTGTGACAGATTATTTCGAAGGTTTGTAGTCTCACACTGCAGGATATTTCTAGGAATTCAGCTGTTATTCAGCAGACTCCCATATGCTGCATCCAAACAAATCAATAAAGCGTTTACTTATTATGTTTATTAATGGGTTTTTTTATTTTGCGGAGTTGTTACACTGAATAAATTAGCATGGAAATAGTTAAATGATGCAGCAAAGTTATATAAAGTTTAATTAGTTGAAGGTAGAACTTGCAACAAGCTTGACAAGCACTGTGTCTCATTTGCTGGGTTTTATTGTATTACCTGACCTATATTTTATGGGGTGCAAAGTCATACGATTTTTGCCAAAGCGTACGTATTTTATGAGTTAGCCACCTCATAAAATATGTACGAATTGGTCGTGAGATAGTGTTGGTTGGACAACAAAAGAATTATAATACATACATTAAATAATGCAGTTCACAAGGAGCAATTTTCTTGGTACATTTATTCATCATCTCATTTTAATCTTTTTTTTATTATTTATTTATTTTAAATTTAATTCCAATGAATTATGGTATAGCAAAGTGTCTGTTGTGTTATTTACGGCATCTTAAATATTACATATTTTACACATATTTGACATATTTTCATTGATAGCTGTGATAAAATGAATTTTATGAAAGGTAACCAACAGTGAAGATTTTTTACATCTTTAAACTCAAATTTAAATGCAGTTGTATACATTTATGATGAACACAGATGCTAACTATTGTCCACATTGTTTATATTGATATATTTGTGTAATTCATAATTTATAATGCATTATGAGGATAAATTATACTTGGAATTTGACACAATTTTAATATATTACTTCATCAACTACAATCAAAAGTAAAAGTGGGAATTATTTTTAATTATTATGTAATGTGAAATGTATTAATTAATTAATTTTGGTATAAAAAATATCTAATAATTTGAATTCCTCAGGTTCTAAAAATAAATAGAAAAAAGTAAATAAAGTATCTTTTGAAGAATACTTGAAGTATTTCACATAGTATGAATTTTGTGTGAATTCGTATTATGTGAGTCATATTGTAAATGTATGATTTTTTTATGTCTTTCCCTAAACCTGACTGCAACCTAATCTACAAATTTATCAAATCAGACACTGACACGCTCGAGTGTCAAACAGTAATGGACTGCCATGAGGTGTTGATTATTCATAAACAGGCATTAACACATACACTCAAAAAATTAATCATTTTAGGACTAAATATACAGCAAATAAAAATAAATAAATATAGTGTTATGTTAGTGTGATGTGTAGAATTAGGTTCTAGGCACTTCTGAAACAAGTGGGTGGCTGGTCAGCTCTGG
>JAUMHE010000042.1:21597357-21608735 GCA_032359235.1 Enteromius mattozi
CTTCTATATATGTTACTATTTAAAAGCTACTTGTGATGAGCTTTGGTTCATCATGTGACTTTCTCATCACCACCTGCTTTTGGCAGTTATCAGTGTATTTCAAAGGTACGAAATAGATTTCACTACTTTAATAGGTTGGTATATTAACGTTATATCAGTTATTACGGTTCATTATTAAAACTTTAAAACCAAAAATATTGTTCATGGTTTTATTCTGGCAATCACAGCTGCCGTTTTTTTACTGTAAATTTTATGGGGTTTTTTTTTTTACAGTGTAATATGAGCTCCTAAAACTTACTGGAAGATTAATTCTTAATGGATTTCACAACACTTTAGCATGCTATTCTTGTTAAGTGAGGGTCCTTTTTTAGGAGTTTTTACCCAAGCCAAGTCTCTGAGAACCTGACACATTGCACATTTGGAGACTCCAGGAAGGTTGCAGTTTTGGAACATGATGGCCCTGGAGACTAAATGGTTCCTGATGGTTTCTCACCTAATTCTTGGCATTAATTCTTTCTTGGCTCATTTTATCCGAAAAAAGAAAACATGCCCAATAATTTGGCACACCTGAATAATTTTTCTTGCATAAAATGGATTAATGATGTGCATTGTTAACTGATTACACTAACATTAGGTCAGGCTATAATCATTCTCTGCAAGAAAAAGGTTTTCAAAAGCATCCACCCTCTGCTTTTTTCACAAATTGCATAAAATTATACATACAATTATATATTTTTATAAATATAAAAAGATTATATGTATATATTTATATATATATATATATATAATAAAAAATGCTACTACTTACCCCTTTAATTAAAGGAAGTGAAAGTAAAAACAATCTGTCACATGTCTCCTCAGATCTGTCGACGGATGAATGGTATCCGCTTCACCAGCTGTAAAAGTGCCAAAGACAGGACGTCTATGTCAGTGACACTGGAGCAGTGCTCTCTGCTGAGGGACGAGCACCAGCTCAATAAAGATTACTTTGTGCGAGCTCTGGACTGCATGCGGAGGTAAGCGGCGGCCATTTCTGCGCAGATCTGTTCTCCTCAAATGTGCATGCATTTTAGGAATAGTTCACCCAGAAATGACAGTTTGCTGAAACTTTACTCGCACACAGGCCATCCAAGATGTAGATGAGTTTGTTTCTTTATTAGATTTGGAGAAATGGAGCATTACATCACTTCTCAGCAATGGATCCTTTGCAGTGAAAACAGTAATCCACACCACTCCAGTCCATCAGTTAGTCTTGTGAAAAGCTGCTTAATGTACGAGATGCTTTTAATTTCAAACCACTCTTTCCAGCGGAAGTGTGAGTTATCTATCCATAATACTGCTTGCTTCAGTGAAAAAAGTCATCTTGTCTGAATCTGCAGAAACATATGCACAGATCAAGCTGTTTACAAGTGAAAACAGTCCAAAGTCTGTTCTTGACATGTCTTCATGATGAATTTGTTTCTTACAAACATACATCACTAGACATTAACTGATGGACTGGTGTGGTGTGGACAGGGTTGCCAGGTTTTTCGCAAAAATAAAACACTGACAGCACCCATTCATTGCAGAGGATCAATTGGTGAACAAGAGATGCAATTATAAATGTGTCCAGATCCGTTCCCATGAAGAAACAAACTACACTGACATTTTGGATGGCCTGAGGGTACATTCTAAGCAAATTTTCATTTTTGGGTGAACACTTCTTTACACTGTAACCCACTTGATGTTGACCTAATACCAGTGCGTCTGATTGTGTTGTGCACAGAAAAACATGCAGCAAAATTCACCCATGATGCATTAATATGTATGTATGTTGGGAAACAGAACCATTGCAGTGTGGTTAAAGTCCAAGCCAATGTAAATTATTGGTGAAGGTTAACTGATACAGAATCTAAAATATATGACATATGTGAAACACTGCGTCCTGTTCCCGTCCTAAAAGAGAAACCCAGTGGAAAGCATAACAACTGTGTCAATATCTCATGATTCTCACATCGAGCCTATGTTAAGATGTTATTGTGAAATAAAGGCAGTGGAGGCTTTTGCCACAAAGGAGCAATGGGAAGCTGAATACGTGCATTTATAAATACAGATCACAAGGGCCGGCCCTGGCCAATTTGCTGCCCTAGGCGAGATTTTACCTGGTGCCCCTTACCTCACAGCCCATTCCACCAATAGTCATTGTGTTCAAACATTCACACAAACACTGCATAGCTATTTCTTGTTTTTTATATTTTTATTGGAAACACGGCAATTAATTTGTACGACCACACAACCCCACCCCTAAACCTATGCGTTACAAAAATTATGTAAAAACATGACTCAAAGGGTTTTACGAGCACATGCATTCTCTGGGTTCGAACCCATGATCGGATGATCCCTAAACTATGTCAACACATTTGTACTAACGACATATACGGGTGTATTAGTTGGAGGACAGGTTGAACTTGAACTAACAATGGACATTACATTTGTTATTTTATTATTGACAATTAACCTTATTAATGAAAAGATTTCCAGTAGGTGGCAGCGCTGTTATACTAAACTATAGCCATTTCTAAAGTCGATTTTACATAAAATCTTAATAAGCCCAATTATATATATAGATATATATATATATAAACATTACTAAATTAGCCAGGTCAAATTAAAAATGCCACAAATCCCCAAATACTACACAACTTGTAAAAAAATTATTAAAATGTGTTATGTTGCACGAAAAAAAAAATGACACGATTACAAACTCGTAGATCTCTGGAACTCCAGACATTTGAACATTTTGAACTAGACTAGGCCAACATAAAGTTTGTTCCACATTTTTACCTCATCTAGTTTAATATTATCGTCATCATTCATTACATAGTTTTACCTCTGTCTTTGTCCCATTTTTCTTATTCTTCTTCTCCTCTTTTATTTTCTTCTTCCCTGGGCATTAGAGGGCTTTGGTCTTTTTGACATTATGGTAGATGTTCACTGATAAATTGTCACTATCAGGTAACTGATGCATGTGAAAGTGGCTGCACAAGGAAAGATAGATCATGCGTTGAGTCGGGAGAGCAATAAAATAGTTATTTTTTGTGGGACAATCTCTCTCTCTTTGTATTTAAAAAATAAATTGTTAAAAAACCAACTTCACTTGTTTTGGTGGCCCTAGGGATCGGCGGCGCCCTTAGCATTTGCCAGGGCCGGCCCTGTTATAAAATTCAACAAATGCAATAATTTGCACATTTTCCCTCATAAAAACATACTTTTTATTTATAATTTTAGGCTATGTTTATTGTTTTGTATATTATTTTGTAATTTTTATGTGTTGTGTTGAGTATTTTTTCATTGGCAGTTGTATAAGGTTTTCATACTTTAATAATGCTTTTTCTTTAAATAAATTGACCATGTTTTACAGTGGTGTGTTTACCTTGTTGTTGTTTTTTTATTGCTTTTTTTTAGTTCTACACTGCTTTTCTTTAAATAGGCTATACATGTTTTACTGTAGTATATTTACATCGGGTTTCTGTTGTTGTTGTTTTTTCTTTTTTTCCTTTTGTGCTATTAACATTGCAAGGCAAAAGCGAGTTCTTGAGCCAGAGCTTTGGTGGGGTGGTTTTGCTCGTTGACTCTCCCCTGTGGAACGAGCTAACAGTTGAAGTGTTGGAGCCTGTAGTAGCTACTATCACGTCAGTGGGACTCGCTCGCTTCTTGTTCTTGCCTTTCTTTGCGCTTTCGTTTTTCATTGATTGTGAAGCCCCTCGGGGGACAGTCACTGAAGGGGGTCTACGGTACGCCTTCAGACGCGACCAGACCCTTACACACCATCTGCCACTGACTAAACGCCTGTCTCCTCCCTCCCACTGCCCGTGTGTGTGTGTGTGTGCTCACTGCCCTGCGTCTAAATTGAACTAGAAGCATGTTAAAGAACCTGTAACGGTATGGGCCGGCAGGGGCCAGATGGCGCAGGCGAAGCCAGAAGTGTTGCAGTCCCAGCGGAGTTAGACAGCACATGGGCGGCCGTGGGAACCTAAGCTGGGCTCGCATCACACGGGATCGATCATATGAAGTCGTGTGGGGATCACAATTAGGGGCTATAATGTTGTTTGCGACCTATCGATCGGGGTTGGAGAATCCGATTTGATACGCCACGGTGTGTCTTACAAAAACGCGGAGAAGGTAAATGTTAGAGCAGAGAGAGATGCGCGCACATCCGGTCAGTTTTGGGGAGGGGACTTTTTGTTTTGACTTTATTTAAGTCTTCACTCCACAAAAAACAAACAAACACGTAAGAGACCATCACACAATTTGTACTGGTTACAACGGGAATCGTCTACTGGTTTTAATGGAAACTCGAATGGTGCCTCTATTAATTTGTCACCTTCTATTGCTTGTTAAAACCACTAAATCTTGATGGAATAGGTCCCAAAACACAATACAGGAAACCATTTTAATGGTTTTAATGTGTAAACATTGATGGTTTGTAATTTGTTGTAATTGAAAGAGCTTGATTGACAGGCGATCTGACCAATCATAATCTATCATCTTGCCCAACAAACAAACCACACAGAAGAGTAGGCTTTTGACTGAACATAAAATAGCATATGGTCTGATGTTCGTTCGTGTTTATTTCATGCATGAAGTAGAAATATGAAAAAAGGTTCACATAAATACATCTGCAGTCACATTGAAGAGCCTCTTTTATTGTTTGAAATTCGTTTAAAAATTATGACAAAATATGAAAGCTGAGACCTTGTATCATACCAGAAATAACCTGCTCTGACTCGTCTTGTCTTTTATTTGCTCTGCCCTGTATTTTTTTTAGTTTGTGAGAACATGATGTGTAGCCTAGTGTGAGAGTGACACAGGTTTTCGGACATAGCAACAGTAACTAAGGAGGACGGAAATTCGAATGGTTTTTAGCAGGGGTAATTAAGACTGCACCCTGGAATCAGAAATAGTGTTTTAATTGCATATTTATTTTACGGCTCTGCTAAGACACACAAAGCGCGTGCTCATTCACCAGGCTACCTGTGGTCTGAGCATTGTTTTAGATCATATTACTCTGACCAGCTGCCCCAACAATCCACGCGCGCCCCTGCTCTGACCACGAGGCTCATTATCATGCGCCGTTGCCATGGACATGATGGCCGTGGCTTCATTGAGCTTCTCTCGGGGGCCTCCCGCGGGGATACAATCATTCAATAATTACGCGGGGATCCTCTTATTTGCGCCCGCGTGCGTCTGTTTGTGGGTGTGCGCGAGCGTAAGGAGACAGGCGTGGACGTTTGGGAGCTGACGCTTGTCGCGTGCCTGCGCGTATCAAAACACATCTGCTTCGAGGGCTCCAGGGACTGATGCCACCACAACATATCGACCTCTGTCTCTCTCTCAACATATTGATTTGACAAGTCATAGGCATTTTTGACGCCATGGTCCCCACGCTAAAGATGTCGATGCAGTGCGCTTTCATCCCACGTGATGATTCTGGGTTTTTTAAAATATGAATGAGCCTATATCTTGTAGGCTAGTACCACCAGTCAAAAGTTTGGACTCCATGCAAGTCAGATTAGTCTAGTCATTATGGGACTATGCACTTTTTAAAAATTCACTTTATTTTTTAAATTGCATTTTGTTAATATTATGTTTTGAAAAATATATATACATAAAAAATATACCAATTAATTTGTCAGTTTATGGCCAATATTACTCATGCATATACATAAAAATGTAATATAAATTAGTATACTTGGCAAAGCATTTTTAATAAAACATTGGTATAAATTATTTTTTTATTCTGGAATGCACCAATAATAAGGCATGAAGTGTAACTTAGATGTCAAATACATTTTAGGATCACATGGATAGGATAGCGGATAGAGAAAGAAAAGCACCATCAATGCTCATGTTCCTCCTTCACTCATAAAATAAAGGTTCTTTATTGGCAATCATGAAGAAGCTTTACATTTACATTTCAGTCATTTATCAGATGCTTTTATCTAAATAGACTTACAAACGAGGACAACAGAAGCAATCAAAACCAACAAAAGAGCAACAACACTATGAAAAGTCTCAGTACATGTAGCAAGGGTTTTTTGTTTTGTTTTGTTTTGTTTTTTTAAAGAAACAAGTAGGTAGAATATAAGTGTTTTTTAAGGAGAAACTAGCAGTTCTAGAGAAAATATGAAATTGATAGAGGGTCAAGGGTGTGTTTTTTTTAAAATAAAAAGAAGACAGATCAAATAGAATTAGAAGATAGAGTTAGAGGGTCAAATAAAGATGGAAGAGATGTGTTTTTAGCCGTTTCTTAAAGATGGCTAAGGATGGAGCTGCTCGGATTGAGTGGTGCAGGTCATTCCACCAGGAGGGAACAGTTAATGAAAGACTGTGAAAGTGATTAACATCAACTGAATCTTTCCAGTCCACAAAAGGTTCTTTATAGCAGAAGAAGGTTCTTTAGATAATCAAAAAAATCTTGTTCTGTTTGTTCTAAAAACATTTTGGAAGCTTTATTTTTGAAAGGTGTGGAAACCTTCCATTCCATAAAAGGTTCTGGAAGTTTCATTGTACATTTTCTTTTATGTTATCCACATTTTCTGTTGCACAGAAGGTTCTATAGAAGAAATGTCTTCTTTAGAATATTAAAATGTTCTTCGCACTAAGAAAAAAATGGTCCTTTTTTAGAACTGTTCACTGAAAGGTTCTTTAGAAACCAAAATGGTTCTTCTTTAGGATTACTGTTAAAACCAACTTTTAAAAGCTTTGTTTTTAGGAGTGTTGGAAAGCATCCCAGGATGCACCTCACGAAGCTGATTGTCTGATGAATGTCCAGAATGAGCAGAATAAAACCTTTATTTGTTTGTGTTTCGGTCTCTATCTAATTCCATATGTTCCCCCCATAGTTCTGATGACATTACTATTACTCTAAAGTGTGGAAACCGTAATAATGAAGAATGAGTAGGTGTGTCCAAACTTTTGACTTGGAGTACTTCAGGCTTTTGTTTTGAAAATGAAGTTTCTCTGTGTCTCTCTCTGTTGCAGCATCTGCCCTGAGGATGAACAGATGTAGGCACCTGTGTTTAGGGCTCACACATCCCCCATCCTCCTTTTCTTCTCCCTCTCCTCCCTTTTAACCTCCTCAATCCTCCTCAGAAGGGCCCACAAAGGGGTAAAAGAGGAGGAGGGGGCAGTAACTATACCCCCTGCTCTAAAACTCCATCACCCCCTCACACACACACACACATGTTCCCTGAGGACACAAGCTCTCTATGAGCCTTTGTCATGAGCACTATCTTCCAGACAGGCCCAAACAATCTGTTGCGAGATGATTGCTCATTTCCAAACAACGCTGACAACACAGGTGTGTGTGTGTTTCACATGCATTCAAGTTCATTTATATGGGACGCTAAAGCTCTCGAGTGTCACACTGGGTGTGATTGTAGGTACAGTAATCACGCTCCCCAACACACTTCTGTAACAAACTGGAGTGTTGAATGTCAGCGTCACACCCTCCAATAAGTGACCCGCCCTGGACAAAGCCACAGAAAGACAGAATAACTAAGATCAGCTTTTAAGACAAAGCCGGTGGCAGGTGTTGAGTGTGTCGATGGTAAGATGAAGCTCGTGGGAAGAGCTTCGTCACAAAGGGACTTGTTTTCCATGCACGCACTGATCCGGAGTCAGCGGTCGAAGGCCGTCCTCTGACATCTCATCCATCACTGCTCAACGTCAGACATGACTCTAGATCAGTGACGCAGACACGCACGCCATGATGCTCATGCTTGTGTTCACCTTTAAATCAAACAACTCAATAACTGTCCAAAACCAGCCCCTGTGCTTCTTACGATTGTTTAGTGAGCATTAGTGATGATGTATATTGACCAGGCCAATCAATCTGTCAGTTTTAGCTCAGTTTTCAGCTTTTGAAATGAACTTTTTTATGAAATGCATGCATATATATTTTATTTTTAATTGATTGTTTTTATATTTTTATTGTTAAAAAAACGAAAGTTTAAATATAAAAGTTGTATGTATATACATACACAAATTATATACATAATCGATATCTATCTATCTGTCTTGACTATGGGAAAATATTTTTAATGTCTAAGATTTTTTATTAAATTAAATCTAATTTAAATAATGTATAAATATGATATTGCAATGACATTACAAATACATTCTAATAATTAGTCTAGTGCAATATAAAGAGTTAATTTAGGAAATTGTTAATATATATTTATATTGATTGATATATGGGTATATATATATATATATATATATATGATATTTGATTTAGATTTTAATCTGATTTATATTATATTTTTATGTTTTTGTGTGTATTTAAATTTCTAGAATTTTATAAATTACAGTAAATAATTAAATTAAAGTTGTTATTCTTAAAATAAAAAAGACATTGTATATTCATAAAAAATTATTTGATAAAAAATTTATTATACTTTTAAACATATTCTTGTGATGCAAAGCTTTTCAGCATCATTACTCCAGTCTTCAGTGTCACATGATCTTTCAGAAATCATTCTGATATGCTGATTTATTATCAGTGTTTAATATGTAATATTAAAAACATATTTTGATTGCACCTGTTGACAGCAGGTGTGGAGTCACTTCTTTCAGGTCACCCTGCACTTAATTGTGTCTTTTTTTTGTCTTCCTGTTGCACTCTAACCCTTTCTCTCTCCATTTTTCTTTTTCTTCTCCAGTGTTTCTCCACTGTGCACCTGTTGTGAGCTCTTCAGGAATCCTCTCTTACACGTCGATCGCTCGGGGACAAACAGGGGTCCTGAAGGTGAGGGGGTGAAGCGCTCTTTCTTTCTCAGCACTCAGCCTTCTCTTCCTCCACTGTTTTTCTCTGGCCTTCCTGCATTCTGTCGCTCTTGTGCTCTCTCTGTAGAGGTCTTAGACCCCTGCCCTGTGAGTCTTGCCCCAGGGGAGAGGGGCTTTTGTGTACCGATGCCCCTGCAAGCTGGACAGACAGCTGCTGTGGAGTGGTCATCTCCACACACACACTCTCTCTATCTATTACCCGTGGCCTGTTCAGCTCACAGGCAGAAATGCAAAGGCATGGTTGTGCGAAACTTTAATGAAGACAAAGTCCAGTTTGCAATGGAGGCCGTGGCTCTGGAGTGACCTGTGCTCACACACTTTAGACTCCACAACCATTTATGAGATAACAAGAGATAACTCCAGAGCGGCTGTGTCATTTATTCAAGTTTATAGAGAATGAAGACTTATTTAATGCGCAAGGGAGGCGTTTAGTGACTTTAATGCTTTTTTGATGCTGAAATGCTCGAACATTACTTTTTATTGTGCCTTATTAAAACAAATTGTCCACAAATGATTGTTTGAGGAGTGTGCAGAGACAATTTCATTTTGCTTCTGCATTTTACCACCTTTTTCAATAGTTTTGTAATCTTATGCAACCTAGCAATCCAAACATGTTTGTGTGTCTACCTTTATTTAAATGGGTTTATTTAAATTTGTTATATGTGTGTGTAAAATATACAAAATATTTTATATTAAATAAAATATCTATTACATTTATTACAATTACAGTTTATAATTATATTATATTTGCATGTTCACATATATTCATTAATTATATATTTTCATTAACCAAGATTGTTAATGTTAAATGGTATTATACAACTTGTAACATTAAAGTTTTTACATATACAACTTTCAATGTTAAAATTAGTTTTTAGTGAACAATTATATAATATTCTATACAAAGTAATGAATTTTATATATATATATAAAATAAAAGTAAACCTTAACATTTCTTAAAATGGTGAAGCAAAATGAATATTCCTCTATAAAACAACTTATTTTACACAAACAACTAAAATTTTAAATTCACTCTTTTCTACTTATTTTGAAAGACTGAAAATCACTCAATCTTCATTCACGTAAAGCTTAAAAATAGCATGTTGCATGTGTATTGACCTACATGAAGAGTCACACACACACACACACACATGTGGCTGTTGTCCTGTTGCAGAAGCAGATCTGAGTGATAATGCCATTGTGTGGACGAATCTAATGACGCCTGTTGGTGTGTTATTAAGGCAGCACAGGGGTCATTAGGAGTGTGTGTGTGTGTGTGTGTGTGTGTACGTGTGCGAGTGATATAATAAAATCAGCACGCGGGTCATTAGGAGTGTGTGTTCAGTTGGTTCCCATGCTCTGAAGCAAAGCTGGACAGCAGGGCTGTGCTTTCACACACACATCATGGCACACGCCTGTTGACTGAGGCACAAAAAAAGTGTGTGACATCGCCGTGCCCTGGCGCCCCTCTGCATCCCCTATGTCTTTTCTCATCCCTCCCCTCCCACCCTCATTCTTCCTTTCTTTCTTTTGGGAATCTCTCTATCTGTCCGTCCCTCCCCAGCTTAGAGTCCTGTGTTCCAGCGAGACCCTTCCTCTTCTAATCATTTTTACCCATCAGATGATCCGGCCCCTTATTTCACACTGAGACTATTAAGATAGAGTCCTCCCCCTCTACACACACACTGAGGGACAGCATTGGAAGCATTGTGTGTGCAGAGACACATCTGCGTCAACACACATGTACGCATTTAGACAGTGAATCTCATATGCCCAGGTCATATTTCACCCTAAAATCTAAAGAAAGTTTCATTATATATTTCATGTAATATGTTTTACATAGTATTTTGAATAAACAGAGAATCCTGTTTTAGGACCATTCTGATTTTTTTTTTTTTTTGTTGCTTTGCAACATGTTTAATGACAAGAAGGCAAATCTCATTTACACAATGGAAATAAGTAAATAAAATAATTATTGTATTAATGCAAAAAATAAAATCACTATCATTACCATATTGCAAATAAATTAGTAAAATTAAAATAAAATAAAATATTAAAAATAAAAATTAAAATAGTTAAATAAATAAGTAAAATATTTCCTATTACAATGATGTTATAATAAAATAATTCTCAGTACCATAATATTAAAATAAAATAAATAAATAAAACTCTCATTACTGTAATGCAATAAGTAAATCAAATAATTATCATTCACATAAAGAAATTTTCATAACCATAATGCAATAAGTAAATAATAAATAAATCTCATTACCATAATGCGATAAATAAATATATAAACCAGTTCTCATTACATAATTCAATAAGTAAATACACTGCTCAAAAAAACAAAGGGAACACTAAAATAACACATCCTAGATCTGAATGAACGAAATATTCTTATTAAATACTTTGTTCCTCATATAGTTGAATGTGCTGACAACAAAATCACACAAAAATTATCAATGGAAATCGAATTTATTAACCCATGGAGGTCTGGATTTGGAGTCACACTCAAAATTGAAGTGGAAAAACACACTACAGGCTGATCC
>JAUMHE010000042.1:21621456-21652034 GCA_032359235.1 Enteromius mattozi
TTAGATTTTCCCCAAAGGCTTTAAAATACAAAATACAAAATAGTATTTTGTATTTCAAATACGTATTTTAAATACATGTATTTAAAATACTGCCCATCCCTGCCTGAGGGGGGGTGAATTGTTAGTGAATTTGCATTTGTGGGTGAACTAAACACTTTCTCAAGATCTTGCCTGTGCGTGTTTCAGTTTGGCAACATTAGTGGGAGTTGTTTTATTGCTCAAACCAACCACAAGAATCTCTCTTGCATTTGCAGAACTCATGGTCAGGGCATGCCATTGTGTCTAATCAAGAGTGCATGATGTTCTCTCGATTACTTCCCTTCCCCCTTTTCTTGACCCTTTTTTTGCATGCATTCTTTGTGGTTTTTGAGGCATGGCAACATTATTCAGACATATTATTCTGTATGTGATGGTTAAAGCTGCTGTGTTTTTGTTTTTTCCAATGTTGCAGAGAGAGTTCACGGATCACCCATTTTTCTGTCACCATTTATTCATCGCTGAATGAGTCTTATAAACTGTATTTTAACTTTGAAATAAGCAACGCTGGATAATAGGCAGTCAAGTTCTCTCTCAAAATGAAGTCATTCGGTTTACTGCCATGCTTACATTACAAAACTAAAGCAATTACTAAAAAAGCCAGTAATATTTGAATTTTGCAGTGCCAGGGATATATATATATATATATATATATATATATATATAAATATTATTATTAATTTTTTTAATGAATTTTCGTTTTTTAGTTTATTCCATTTCTTCATTTTCTGTGACTCAGTGAAGCAGAATCCACCCAAATGAAGTATATTTTGTTAATGGTGCCAGTTTAAAGTAATGTGTAACCGGTGTGTGTTTGTTCCGTGTGTTTAGTTGCATCAGCTCTGTAATGCAAGTGAAAGCTTTTGCAGAGATTTCTGTAGATCAAAGCAGAGTCTAGAGTAGAGCTGTCTGTGTGTGTTTTTACATTGGTCAGTTAAAGGTGTGAGTATGTCGTCTGCGTCAATCATCTGAGATTTGAACCCAGCATCATCACTGGTTTAGGCACCGGCGATGTGGTGGTGATCATGATTCCCGAGCCCAAAGGTCGTGAGATTGTGGCCCTGCTGGAGAAGAACATAACTGTGGCCATGCACATCAGCATCGGCACACGCAACCTGCAGAAATACGTCAGCCGCACCTCCGTGGTGTTCGTCTCCATCTCCTTCATCGTGCTGATGATCATCTCTCTGGCCTGGCTCGTCTTCTACTACATCCAGCGCTTCCGCTACGCAAACGCTCGCGACCGCAACCAGGTGCTGTGCTTTACACAACAGTCATTAAAGGGATATTTATATATAACACGAAGGAAGATATTTTGAAGAAAGTTTGTAACCAGGCTGTTTTTGGTCACCCTTGACTTCCATGGTATGATTTTTCCTAAATGGAAGTCAATGGTGACCAAAACAGCCTGGTTCTTCAAAATATATTCCTTTGTGTTTAGCAGAAAAAGAAATTAATACAGGTTTGGAACGACTCGAGGGTGAGTAAATGATGACAGAATTTTCATTTTTGGGTGAACTGTTTGTTTTAGACGGAAAAGTAAAATCAGAGATTTTAGCGCAGCATGTCTGTTGTCTTTTGCAGAGGCGATTGGGAGACGCTGCAAAAAAGGCCATAAGCAAGTTACAAGTGCGGACCATCAGGAAGGGTGACAAGGTTCGGTTTGTATTGGTATTTGAGTATTGTGAAATATTTTAAACAGTTCATTCCAAGGAATAAACCCATACAGTAGGTCTAATGAAAAATCATGCTAAACGGTTCATATTTTTTGTGTGAACTGTGAAGCATTTTTCAAATTCTTTGATGAAAAGAAAGTTACAAAGAGCATTAATTTGAAATACGCTTTTTTTGTAACATTATAAATGTCTTTACCATCATATTTGTCACCCTGGAGCACAAAACCAAGTTCATAAGGGTCTTTTTTATTGAGATTCATACTTCATCTGAAGCTGAATAAATAAGCTTTCGATTGATGTACGGTTTGTTAGGACAGGACAATCTTTTGAAAATCTGGAATCTGAGGGTGCAAAAAAATCTAAATATTGAGCAAACCACCCTTAAAGTTGTCCAAATGAAGTCCTTAGCAATGCATATTACTAATAGCAAATGAAGTTTTGATGTATTTACAGTAGGACATTTACAACATAACTTCATGGAAAATCTGAACATCTTAATAATTTTTGGCAGAAAAAAAGGAAAATTTTGACACATACAATGTATTGTTGGCTATTGCTACAAATATACCCATGCTACTTATGACTGGTTTTGTTGAATGAAAGCATTTCTTTCTTTCAACATCAAAAAAAAAAAAAATCGCACTGTCCTCAGATTTTGTGTAAAACTCTAAATTCCTATTGCAAGTGTCTCTTTTGAAGAGCAAACAATATAAATGGTCAAAATGTGTGATATGTGTAGTCTGACTGTTGATTCAATCTCATATAATGTGTTTTATGGCTGTATGTTCCTGTCTGCTGCTTTAGCTCTAATGGAGATCTCATGGAAGTGTACACATACAATCACCCACGTGTGGTTTTTCACAACACTATTTATCGACCCACTGTTTCTAGGAAACCGAGTCGGACTTTGATAACTGCGCTGTGTGTATCGAAGACTACAAACCTAATGATGTTGTCAGGATACTGCCGTGTCGGTAAGATGTCACACAAACATTACAAGACTTCAGCAAAGCAGTCTGATTCTCAGAGAAACAGAAGGAAACAGAAAACTAAATAATTAATCATTAGTGAAGTTAGTGATACTGTCGCACTGTTGAACTAAATCAGCTCTAAAGCCATTTGGAATCTGTGAAAGTGAAACTTTAAATGTTTTTCCCAATAGTGCAGCATCAATATGATTTAAAGGTCTCCTTCCGGAAGCATTGCTTGCATTATGTCTACACTGAATGAAAATATTTCATATTAAATGAAATATTTATTCACTTTGTTAGTTTTTTATGTATTTGTTTGAAATAACAATACAGTGTCCATATTAATGGGGTTAAAATGCATTATGTTTAAATGCAAATGTTTAGATGGTGTTTTTGTGTAAAATGTGTGACTCTGACTGTTTAATGTCGTTGTTGTTGTTGTCAGTCATGTGTTCCATAAGAATTGCGTGGACCCGTGGTTACAGGACCACAGAACCTGTCCCATGTGCAAAATGAACATCCTTAAGGCCCTGGGCATCCCGGTAAGAGCAGAAGCTCCTCTATCCATGAGGCTTGCATGTAACTGTTTATGATGCTCCTAGTAATGCTGTAATTTGCCGTTCATACAGCCCAATACAGACTGTTCTGATGACATCCTGCCGGATTATGAGATGTCTATCAGCGGGCCGCCCACCAACCCTGTGACGGGTGCCAGTGATGTCTCAGTGGGCGAGAGCTCAGTGGTCCTGGACCCAGCTGTCAGATCAATAGACCTGTCACACATTTACCACGAGATGGACGTCTTCCCGCAGGCTGGAGAGAGCCGTCACATCGCCAGCAGTGAGTATGGATGGGATTATCATGCATTGACAAGAAAACAACTCATCTTGAAATGAGCCTTTTGTTGGGAAAAGATTAGCAAGTTTAGTCTTTTCTCAAGATATTTTATCGAAATAATAAAATGTAATGTATGACATTTATGAATATTGAATGACTATCATGCTGAGTCACAAAGATGTTAATAATTATTTTATAATTATTAATTAATAATAATTAATTATTAATTAACCAAGGCTGCATTTATTTGATTTATTTTGCGCAATATTATTAAAATTTTATGTTTAAATAGTAAAAATAATAAATAATTAAAATTATTTATATGTTAAATATATATATTTTTTAATGCAAAGCTGAATTTTTTTCTGATTGTGGAATTGCCATTTCTCTGAATTTTAATTTTAATCGCCTTTAGAAATTCATTGTTTCAGAGAAGTGGGAACAATATATATACACCTTCACTTTCTTATTTCTGTGGTGTTTTTAGTTACCGTATAAAATGAAACTCAAAAGAGGAAATTAAATCAATATCCTAATAAAGACATGTTTCTGCATAATGCAAGGATCTGTATAAGAAATGCTTTGAAAGAAGAAATATAATAGTAATTGTAGTTTCAGTGTGAAATTCCCCTCTCTCACATTGACCTGATCTGTTCCAGTGATCTTGCATGTGATCTACTTTTAGCTCTCACATATTTAGGTCATTTTTTGGTACTGGCAGCAAATAAAAGCACAGCCTGTCCTGATTCTCCATTTCTCCATCCAATCCTATTTCTTTAGCCCGTATTAGGCCTTTGGTTAGCTTATGAGACTAGATCTGCTGGTTTGGTCTTCTGTTACTCACTGTAAATAAGCCTGTCAAACTCCAAACAGTACAAAACAAAACATGGAAAACTGGAGACAGCAAGTATCTTGTGTACTGTTCCAAGCCATTTTTTCATCAACCGAAACTCTGAAACCTGAAATCTCTGAAAAACATTAATTGCAGCTTTATTTCACAAAAATAAAAAGGCAATTCTGAGTTTACATCTTTTAAATTCTGGCTTTTTTGGAGTTTTTCTCAAAATTACGTTTTTTGTCCCGGTTTCACAGACAGGGTTGGATTAGGCCATAGTTCAATTTGGACATTTAAGTAATTTTTATTACTTTATCTCGCTGACTTTTTTCTCAAAATTGCAAGTTTATATGTAATTCTGTGTTTATATCTCGCAATTCTGAGTTTATATCTTGTCATTCTGACTTCTGAAAAAAATTTACGAATTCATATCTTGCAATTCTCAAATTCTGAGTTTGTTTCTCACAATGCTGAATTTTCTCAAAATTGCCAGTTCATATCTAGCACATCTGAGTTTAAATCTCGCAAATTTGGGAAAGTCAGAATTGCCAGATGTGCAAGATATTAGTTTAGAAGTTCATATCATTGCAATTCTGAGTTTATCCAACTTTTTCTTGACGAAAAAATGGGCGGTGCGTGGCCATTTGTAAACTCTGTGGGTCTAGCTTCCAGTCTCATCCGCGTCCAGCTATTTCTAGCTGTACAAAACAGTTTGTTTTACTGCTTGATATTGATATTTACTGCACGTTGTTGTTCTCCTCATTATTTACCTATAGCATCTAACAAACCGGAAGCCTCATCCATAGTCTTACTTCCATGTTGACGAAAATTTTGTTTTTATCTCGCAGTTCTTTTCAATTCTGTTTGTATTTCGGAATTCTGACTTTTTCCTCAAAATTGCAATTCTGGGTTTATATTTCGCTGTTCTGAATTTTTCTCAAATCTGCAAGTTCATATCTCGCAGTTAGGAGTTTATATCTCGCAATTCTGACTCTTTTTTTCCCTCAGTTTATATCGCAGTTCTGAGTTCGTATCTCACAATTTCAAACGTTTATCCGTCACTGTTTAAATTGCGTAATTGTAATATTTATTTTTTATTCCATTGCAGAAACAAACTTTCATACAAATTCTTCATACCAATCCAAAATGACACCTCTCACCATTTTTGGTGCTAAAAGAGCATTGGTTCTCACATACGTCCTGAATGTTTTGTGCTGTTTCAGGTGAGCACCAGCCGTCCATGAGCACTGATTCAGACACCTCACTCATCATGCCTGTGGAGCTCGTCCTGTCCGACGTTGAACTGCAGTCTGATCCAGAACAGGACGACGTGAAGTCTTGAAGTGCCATAAAGGGAGCAGGACCGCAGCGGGACAATAAAAGAACACAAGCAATAGCAGCACAGGTGTGCAACCTCCTTTTCTGACCTCCATCACCGGTCTCCATCACCGCACAAAAACGGCTTGCTTGTCCTCTTCCTCTTGCTGTATTGCACTCGATGTCTTCTGTCCCAAGCTTGTGTTACCAGACTGGAAAAGCCACATGGTCCTACAGAGGATGTTTTGTTTTTTTGGAAAATTTTGGCTGTTTCAACTTCCCTATGGGATCACTGCCAGTATACACCAGGATATTCCAAAATGAATATATGTAATGCATCAATGAATGCGCGCTACATTTGCTTTCAGTGTCTAAAGCGTGTGCTCTTACCAGCAGTTCACATGGTCTAGTGTCAGAGACTCCTTGTGAAGTATCACCAGTGCTTATCATATGCAGGACGCTACTCTCGCATCTCCTCAAATGTGATGTGTCAAATCACGCAGCCGTGAACGCAGAAACCCAGCTTGTAATTCAATGAGTGTTTCTATGCCACATGCACACTGCTAAATACAGTGACAACTGCATTCAAATGCAACCCAGTTCAAGCTGCGACTAAATTTCCACGTCGTATTCAAAGCTGCATGCATGTCATAGCTTGGAAATGAATTACAATGCGGAATGTGAAAAATAACAAAAGGCCTATTCACAGGCAAAATAACTATTAGTGATGCACCAAAATGAATTATTTACAGAAAGCCTCAAACCAAATTTAGGTTTTCATTTAGTCGAAAACTGTATACTGAAAGTTTATTTAATTATCAGCTGAAGTGAACTTATTTAAGGGATAGCCTCTTGAGATGATCTCATTTTTGAAGGGGTCCTAATTTTTATTTATTTATTTTTTTCTTTATTGAAATGATTACAATTTAACACAGATTTGATTGAATTACTTAAACAAATGTAATTAATATTTAATAGTCATATAAAAGCAGAATCATATATAAATATTTCAATTGCACATAAAATATTTTTATATACATTTTAATTGTATAGTTAAGTTTCTAAGTTTGCAATTCACTGTCAAAATATAAAACTCCGAAAGCATAACATTAATTAAAAATATGATGGATTTTATATGAATTTTATGAGAACAGCACAATATCATTCTTGTATATTTTCTATTTTTTGTATATGTATAAATTACGTTTGGATTCATAAGTGAAAAAAACATTGCAGCTAATCAGAATCCTCCTGACTTAATATTGTGAAAATACAATATAGAGCACACTGCATGCATTACAATATCCCACAGTGCAATGCTTGACTGATATTATGATTTTAATATCAAATTATTATTTTTTTTAAACAATTAAAAAAATGCATTTATTATTTGATTAATCGATTGGACTCCTTATTAAAAGGAACAACAAATAACTGAAACAGTTTATTTATTATTATAATATTGATTAGGCTATTTGATTGGACCCCATATTAAAATGGACAACAACTGGTTTGCATTGTCAACACTGATGACGTTAAGATATTTTATACCACATTTAATCAAAATTGTTAAATGAACGTTTTTATTTATATAAGACCATGGATGCCACTCTCTGTCATTTGACAGAAATTAAGTAATGTAATCTTTTTTTACATGATGTATTCATAAACATTTGTCAGTTTAATGTATCTCCTTTTACTGGTTGTCAGTGTATGCCTTGAGAGATAGTGTTCAATTCTATAGACAGCCTGAGACAAGCTCCATAATTCATGCACCTGATTCACTCCCACGAATAACAGCACTTGTCACTTCCTAAACCCTGCAGTGTGCATGTGGCTTTTTTTGTAATATTCTCTTTTGCACTGACGTGCTGAGTCAACCTCTCCAGAGGCTGTTTCTGCTTTTTTGAGTTGTTGGTTTGGATTTAAATGTAAAGAATGGTAGAATATTTGTACATTTAGGTTTTTCTCAAATTTGGTTTGTTTTCTGTAGCATCTAGGATTTCTACATTATATTCGTGGACTTGATTGCTTTACCCCCAGCTAAAGGTAAAGTAGGTATTTATTGAAACACCAAACAGAATTTCAGTCTGAATTGATCAGAACATCTAGTTGCGGTTTGTCCAAACTATGGATGACGACCGAAAAAAACGATTGTGCTTTTGTCACTGAAATTGCACAAGTATCTTTTACAGGACGGTAGTAAAAGATAACATTTAAACAGCTCACAATATTTTGGAGATGGTTAGCGACTGGTTATTTTGATATCAAAGGGTTTATTTTTCTAAAAAAGAAAAACGCCAAAAACAAAGAAAGGACACATATGAAGATAAACAACTCCCCTTTAATATTTCAATATTTATTTTTTATTCTTATAATTATTATTATTTTACTAAATAGCTTTCCAGTATATAAACATGGTGATCATATGTAGTTGAATACAGACTTAAAGTGTGTTGGTGTGTCTTTAAACTTCAAATATTTCTTATTGTTTAAAAAAAGATTAATTAGAATTAAGTTATTATGAATTATTAGTCATTTTTAATGTTTAAATGTTTTGTTTTAATGTTTAAATATTTTTTTCTCAGTCAGACTTGTCTCAAAATGTACTTCCCCAGTTGAACGCGCTCATACCCAGAATGCACTGCTGCGGCGGGACAGGGTGATGAATGTTCAGCACACTGTTGAATATGTCTGTATATGTTGGTTATGTAAGGACAGCTGGATTTGTGCTGGTGTTGTTGTGGAGGACAGCGCTGGGGTCTGTGATCCTATACTCATATTTAACGTAAAGGCTTGTGCAGTGTTATTTGATTCTGTCAGCCAAAAAGCACATAAGATTTCCCTGAGATCTGCAGATTTTATTGTCACTTTGGTCTAGCATGTATGAAACTGGAATTGTTTTTAAAATTAGATGATCACTTATGATTTGGTGCTTATTTATTCGTTGTAACAAACATGCACAAACTGTATTACGGTGGGCTGGATTCATAAAAATCTTAAAGTTACAAAAATGTCCATCTATTCTAAAAGGTTTGTGGGAATGTTTAAAGTACAGTTCTTGAGAAAAAGTCCAAATATACTACTTATAAATTCTAAGAATTTCATAAGAATCTTGAAAAAATGTGCAGTTCTTAAAAAACGAACGAGGATTCTAAGAAGAATTCTAAGAGTTCTAAAAATTCTAAGATGAGTGTGCAATTCTTGAAAAACATTCTAAAAATAGCAAAGATACATTCTACATTTGTAAAATGTTGAAAAACATTTCAAAAAATTCTGAAAATTCAAAAGATAAATTCTAAGAAGTTTGTAATTGTTAAAAAATGTAAAAAATCTTAAATAGTTGACATTTTTTACAGATGTCATAATCAGAAAAGGCTTGTACAATATTGTTATTGCCACAGGCTCGATCAGAGTTCATCTCTTAGCATTTTGTTTTTAAGAAGTTACTTAAAAGAACTGTTTTTTTTTTTTCTTTTTTTCAAGAATTTTATTTCCTAATAAGAAGTTTTTTGGGAAATATAAAATATGCAAAACTTTTTTTTCTTCAGAAGAATTATATTCTTACAATTGTTTTGTGAATTGGGCCCATCGTCTGTCTGGACAGTCTAGTAATAATTCTGTGAATCCTTTAAAGCGGTCATATCTTTATTTATTTTTTCTCTATGGGAAATTAATTTGCAATATTTCCGTGCTGTGCCTTTACGACGATGTAAACACCCTCCTCATATAGAAACATGAGCATCTGGACACATTTTGATTAGATTCATCAAAAAGCGTTGAGATCTTCATTTTGCAGTATGTTTGCATCAAGCTGATATTTCTTCTTTGACCCCTTTAAAGGAAGCAGTACATGTCTGTCCTGCTGTAGACACTTTGTTCTTCATTTTTTGTCATGCACTGGACCTGACAGCTCTGATGTACCAAGCACATACTGTATAAGAAATGACTGGATGCCATCCAGGCTGCGGTGTGTGATTTGCACAGACACATAATATCATTAGCATTTGGATGATAGCCTCCCTGAACTAGCACCGAATGTCTTTGTGAATGTGGTTTTCACAGTAAATTGCTTTTTTCCAGTGCAATAAAATCTTAATTGTGATAAATATTCACTTGCCACTCTCCTAAATACCTACAATCAGATTAGATATATTACATGTTGACCACAGCTCTCTGTGGCCGCCTGGCTTCCCTCTCGCTTCACCTGTTGCACAATTTCTCAGTATTTTACTAAGAAGCAAGTTAGGGGAATTGTATTCTTACTTCTTTTTTTGTGGCCAGTTAAACGTGTTTATTAGGAATGTCATTTTTCTCTATGTTTGGTTTGTTTATATTAGTTCTAATATTAGTATAATAGTTATATACTACACAGTTATAATATATCATTGCATGCATTATTGTGAGGGACAATACATTTCATTGGTTTTTCAGCCGCTGCTCACTTTGTCTTATACTTTTTTATTATTATTTATATGTTTAATTTATTTAGAAATGTAAGTAAAGTAAAGTGTTTTTTTTTTTCATCAAAGAATCCTGGGGGAGGGAAAAGGGGGCCACGGTTTCAATAAAAATATGAAGCAGCACGACTGTTTTAAACACTGATAATATTTAAAAAGCAGCATATTAGACTGATTTCTGAAAGATCATGTGACACTGAAGACTGGAGTAATGATGCTGAAAATTCAGCTTCATATAACAGCAATAAATTACGTTTTACAATATATTACAGTAGGAAATGTTTTTTTTAAATTGTAATAATATTTCACTGTTTTTACTGTATTTGTTATCAAATAAATGCAGACTTCTGTAATGTATAAAAGATACTTCTACAGTATTTGATCAAATATATAAAGTCAAGTGGTTTTACTTCTCTATTAAATGTGTATTTTTAAAGAAGCTGAACGTGGCTTCTTTGTTTAGTGAAATCTGTTCTCTAAAATGATTTAATATACATGCTTTTCAGCCCAGAACTCAGAGAACAAACGCCTGTGTAAAACTAATCTTGTCATTTTATATTGTTGCACAGAAATGCCATGCCTCACCTTTAATGACTGAACGGTTACATAACTGTCATTTGTTTCCTCTAATGCTTTTCATCAGCACAGAAAACGCTGCTGTTTCCAAGCAACAGTTAACATAAAGATGACAGACTGGACTCTTAAATGAGCCCAATGGATCTTCCTTTGTGTCAGCCAGCTGACATCTGCTGCGGGAACACGAGACAAAGCTGTGTCAACACAACATCCGCTGCTCCAAGAAGATGAAGCTTCCCTCATAACAACGGATGAGAGGGGAAGATAAGAAGCGAGACCTGCATGGGGACGAATGCTGTCTGTCTTACCTTTGACATAAAGCACAAACATATCTTAGCTCATCCATGTAAGTGAATGTTCTTCTCAGGATAAATAAAATAAAAACATTCAGCTGAACATTTGCACTTATAGTGTTAACAGAACGCACTCACTTGCTCAAAATGAGCCTAAAAAGCTAAATATTAGGCAGAATAAAGGATAACGAATTAAAAACACAAACGTAAAATAACATCTGAAGTTGTAAATACAGTATACAAAATAGCTGAAAATTAACAATTACATAAATTCATATAACAATTATTAATTAGAAAATATTTGTTAAAAATATGTTAAATACATTTAAATATATTTATATATATTTTATTCATAGTGTAGTTTTATATATAGGTTCTCATATCTTGTATTATTTTAGCTATTTCTGTAATGTATTTTGTAAAAGAATTTTGTTAACATATTTTGATTTGTTTACTGTTTGTCATAGTGTGCTTTTTGGAGAATTGTATGTTGTTGTTGTAGTTATTATTAGCATATGTAACCCAAAATATACACAAAAATGCACAAAAATCCTGCTCAAAACAAAACATTGGTTGAACTAAAGGCAAACTTACCTGGTCACCTTATTTTAGTTTTATTGCAACTTTAAATGAGTGTCCTAAAAAGCTGTCCTAACATTATCCTGGCACTAAGAGTCTGAATACCTCAGAAACCGTGTTCGGATGCACAAGAGCCCCTCATGTTTTCTTCAGAAAATCTACTTGGTGTTTTATCTACTGTAACTTTGGATTTGATATGAAATGTAATGTCATTCAGGATGTGACTCACCCACTTCAGGAAAACGGCTACAATACCGTTTTTATCTGTGGCGCGACTGTTTGGGTGGGATACCAGAGCGTTTCCTTATCTCTGAAGGCATCGCTATCAAACTCGTGTATGATGTCTTTGCCAATGTGGCCATTCTGTTTTTTGGATGTGGCTTTTGCACAGGCCGTTCTAACCCAAAAGCGTGGCCTGGATTTCCAACCTCTTCCTTATTATAGACCTACAACCACCCTGCTACGCTCATGCTTGATTATTCGAAGGTTATGGATGTTCCCTGCATTGCGCAAACCAGACTTTCCCTATTAACTTAAAGTCAGCTAGCAGCTAGAAATGTCCTGCCAATTTGGATCATGTACTTTATGTCATTTTGTGTTGGATGTCAATAACTCGTCTCAACGTGTTCCTGCCAGTTCTCTGCTGTCAGGATTTCCAATGACTGCAATCTTCACTGGAAGATAGGTTTTTTGTCTTCTCCTCAGTAACTCCAGTCACGCATGGACTACTGATTTTTTTTATTAAGTCTCACAGTGATTTTATTACCCAGATCTACTGACATTAGTGACATTGAGTTGTCATTCAGTGTCCCTCAAGTTGTTTCAAATGATAATAGGTTCTTTTCTGGAAATATTTTGTTACATCCAGCCATCCAACACCAATAATGTCTTGGCTGATGCAGCTGCCAAAATTCCTTTGTCCTTATATGACCCTTTGTATAGCAACACACTTCCTCTTTCAGCAAAATATATATCTTTTAACATCACATGCCCAGTAAAACAAAACACAGCATATGCTTGTTTGAAGCATGGTTTAAGTTGGTTCTTAGCTGGTCATGAGCTGGTCCTAAGCAACTAGCTCCATGCTAATAAACCAGCAGCCATGCTTCAAAACATACCTAACCAGCATATTCTGCTGCTTCTTCTTCTTCTTCTTCTTTTTTAACAGTGCACTTAATAATTAAATTAATAATTATTAATAATAATTTACTTTGAAACTGTCTTGCCAAACTCCAAGATAATCGTCGAAAACAAATAGTTAGCTATAGGCTAAGTTACAAACAAAGAGATAGCTGCTGGAGTTACTGAAATATAAATTATGCAGCACAGGTTTTAGGTGAATTAACAATAAATATCAACCCCGAACATGTAATCAGGCCTACTCTGGAAACTTGAATGGGTAAATTGTAATAATTTATATAACCGATAGCCGAGTTTAATTGCAGAAATGGATAGCTCCATGGATAACTCTATTTTAGTTTTTTACATTTTCAAAAATCATGTTTATTATGGTATAATGTGTGTTTTATTGTGTTAGTTAGCTGCATTGTTTACTTATATTTGTAACCTAATCAGAATAACCCATCGGCAGTTTGATTGAGATTAACTGGAACGTACGAAGAAGAAAACATCATTTTTGAAAATTGTTTAAAACTGAGTCATTTGTTTTTGCAAATGAACTATATAATATATATCCTGTAGGCTATTAACAAGGCAGAATCGTTTCGACTGAACAGGTACGCAAAAATGAATCGGACATTGCGACTCTGTACATGAGAAGAATTGTTTTTTTTAGGATGAACCCACTCCTTAGAATGAAAGTCTGCTGTGGTCTTTCCAGATGTTTGACTGCATCTGTTATGGCTGCTGTTCAGAATAAATTCGATTATTACCCAAAGACATGCTGCCCTCTAGTGGAGGCACAATATGCATAACTGTAGTAATAATAATACTAAAATAACAGATATGTGCAAGTCCCTCCCATGCTATAATATATTATACAGTGAGACAAACAGGATGAAGACATTAAAGACCTGCAGCATAGCAGTAACAAAGCAGCAGCTGTTTCCAAACATTTCCTAAACTCAAGCCTTCCATCCTGTTTCACTGCCCCCAATAAAAGCAGTCGTTCCTGTTGTGTGTGTTAATGAAATCCAGACACCTCAATGTCTGCGATGGCTCTCGGTTTCACACATCCGTTTCCATTCAGGATGTGCTCGTCTCAAACGGTGCGGAACCTGTGAAACTGCTGACCTCCTTCTTTTTTATGATAATTAAGCCATTTGTGGGAATGGCTGTGTTCTAGCACCCATCTACATTGCAATGGGCAAAATGCAAAAGGCTCCCTGCTCCATTCACCTGAACAAGCTTTACGATCAGCCTGTGGGATTTTCTCAGGGTTTTCTAGTATCGGAGCATTTACGCCTCAGCTGCTTTCTGCCCATAATGTGAAGTGTGTTCTGTCAAACTTCTGCATCTACGTGAGCTTCTCCAGAAGTGAAACCTCCACTGAAACAACACAGTTATTGTTGTGTCAGACGTGTGTTCTTTGATGTTAACTAGGTGCCAAAAACAGGAACACTACGGTTTGAACAGTCAGATTGTCATATATGAGTCACAGAAACAAAAATAGAGAAAGTACAGATTTAATCGTATGGCTCCTGGTAATGTTGTGGTGAGCAGACATTAACGGGGGGGGGGGGGAGAGTCATTAGTCATAAAGAAAACCCTCAAACACCCCCTGATCTGATGTACAGGCTTCAATCAAAGATTTTCACACCGCTTGACCTTGAGAACACGCAGAAGCATTTTATAATGACACAATACAGTAATAATATTCCAGCATAAGCGGCCTAACATAACTCTGTAATAGTAAATCAGTGAAATTAGTTAATTAGGTAATAATTATTACAAAATTATTTATTAGTAAAGCATAAAATACATGTAAGTATCAGTTTTCACTCCGTATCTCACAATAATGTCTTTGTAAGGCGTGTAATGTTTATTTTATGATCAATAGATCTGTAATTTTTAATGTGGGCCGAATATATATATATAATAACAAATAAATGTCCCTCAGCACTCTCAGAAATAAAGGTACAAAAGCTGTCACTAAGGTACCAAAATGGACCCTATAGGCACAAACATGTACCTTTTAAAAATGTGCCACCGCAGTGACAGCTTATATCTTTATTTCTGAGAGTCAAATATGTTTTTTATAAAATATTTTTTGCGTGGATACTTAGGTAGCTTAAACCAAAGTTGCTTCAGTTCAGTAAGTGTTCGTCATTATTTTGATGTAATTCTCGCAATGCGTCATGTTGGATTTTTTTCTGTTCGCCTCTGAAAAATAAGTTAGTTCCACATGTAACAGAAAAGTCCCATATTTGCTTTATGAAGTGAGAAAATGAGCAAGAAAAGCAAGACAAATGAGTCATTCAGAGCTGATAGAATCTCCACAGACTTTACTGTTGAAGGGTGTTTTGTAAGATTTATTTGTATGATTTGTTGGAATTTTAAAACTGTCCAAGTTGACGTGAGCATGTGTAATGAATTACACGGCTCTCTGGAATACTACATTCTGATTGGCTCAAAGTGTAACAGACTCTTAAACTATAATCTAAGCATGACAACAGTGCGCCGTGTGACTGACTGTACATGATCACTTATTCTGAGTTCGCAGCACTTTCCAGCTGAGTTTCCTCTGTTTGTTTTCTGACTGTGGTCTGGTTTAGGAAAGAGATCGATGGCTGGCAGCCGCTCGCACCTCTGTTTTGCTGCTGTGAAGCTGTCGCTGTGGGTGTTTATGCGGTTGTTTTGTTTCATCCTTTTAAACTTCACCCCTTTCCACCTGTGATGTCGAGCAGGGGTGTTAAACCTACTGACACAGCGGTTAGCCACGCGCTAACACACTGCAAGACGACTGAAGGGGAAACACCTCGTGCACACATCAGCTACTGCTTTGTTTACTTGACCTTTTTATGAAGGCCCACCCTGGTGAATCAGATTAAAAGTCAATGGCAAAAATAGAAATTGTGTCCTTTTGTTGTAAAAAAGCATGATATGGTTATTTATTTAATAATCATATTAAATTATATGATTATTAGTGCTGTCAAACAATTTATTCTGATTAATCACATTCAAAATAGTTTTTGTTTACGTAATATATGTATGTGTACTGTGTATATTTATTTTGTATATATATATAAAAAATGAGTATATAGTTATATTTTGTATATATTTTGAAAATATTTGTATATGTATATACATTTATATTCTTATATTTTATATAATATATTAATATAATTAATATATAAACATAAAATATTTTTTCTTAAATATCTACATGCATGTGTTTGTATTTATATATACATAATAAATGTATGCAGTATACACATATTCATTATGTAAACAAAACTTTTATTTTGGATGCGATTAATTGTTTGACAGCACTAATAATTTGATATAATACTGTATATTATATATTATAATTGAAAAATGTTATTATATATACATTACATTTTAGATATAGAAAAATTCTACTATATTTATAGTATAGTTAAAAAATATATTTTTTATGATTATAAATGATACAACCATATATAATTTTATACTTCTTATAGGTATTATAATTATATGTTATAAACACACATGAACATACACACTTTAAATATATAAAAATAAAAATATAATTTTATATTTTAATAATAATTAATCATTTTTGATACATCACAGGCATAATAACACCCACACACTCATATATGCATATATATATATATATATATATATATATATATATATATACACACACACACACACACATAAACTACTTTTCTTATTTATTATTATAAATTATAACAATATAACTTGTAGATGTCATGTGTATTATAGGCTAATAAAATATTATACGTATGTATATAGGCCTACACACACACACACACCTACATTTTAAATATATGAAGAATTAAGCATTTTTCAATAGATACATACACGTGTGTTTGTGTGTGTGTTTATTATTGTTTATTTCTTTATTTATTAAACATTATTGATGGTGACAATTTAGTTGAAATCAAATTGTAATCCTAAACTGCCTAAAATGTTTTTTCCATTTTATTTCAGTCAAAATTTTTTTGTTTACGATCAACGTGCTTCCCGCCCACATCCGTGACGTCACAATGGCCTGCCCGTGACGTGCACGCTGCAGTGGCGCTAGTGAGTTAAGCATCATTGAAGCACGGCAGAAATGTCAGGCATTGTTTATTTCGCGTGCTCGTTTAAACGCTGACACTGTCCTCATCGTTCATCGTTAACCCCCGGAATACATCGGTCCTGCTCTTCGCGGGATGCGTTAGTCATTGTCCGGCGCTGGAGCCGCTGTCGTCCTTTAAGAAAGGTGTTAATGCTGTTATTTGTGCAGTGTGAGGTGCGCTCGCGTCTCGAGGAGCTCCAGGAGGACTGTCCACATTTTGAAATGAACCTATTTTAATATTTGTTCATATGCACGGTACAGCAAGTGTTATATTCTACTGACAGCTTGTAATTTTGCGTTATAACGCCGTCGGATCTTCGAAGAGCGTCGCTTCTCTATATCGCTGTGACGCTTGGATAAGCTTCAGGACGGCGACTCCATACTGGACCGCGCATCTGAGGTTTGTTTGATGTCCTCGTGAGGAACCCGAGCTGAAGATGTGGGTGAACCCTGAGGAGGTGTTGCTGGCCAGCGCCCTGTGGATGACGGAGAGAGCCAATCCCTACTTCATCCTGCAGAAGAGAAAGGGCCACGGAGACGGCGGAGGAGGGCTCGCGGGTAAAGCCGTGTTTACTCAGTCAACCGCGTGTTGTTTATGATGACAGCTTATTAACACACAGGTGTGTGTGTGTGTGTGTGTGTGTTCATTCATGCCTGCACACTCAGGTGGACGCGCGCTGGTGTTGGTCGCGCCGCGTACACGGAGACGCACCTGAGCGCGCGAGTGCGCTCTTACCTGTGTGGACAGGTCACTAAATAAAAAGATTTCCTTTGAAGCAGTTTTCACTCAGATATTGCTAGTGTATTCCGCAGATAAGTAGCCTTCATAGAAACGGAAAGCAACACACAGAATTACATTTAAATTAAAACGACTAAAATAGTAACTTAGGCTACTGTAATACATCTTTATTTTGTTTTTTACAGTAGTGTGATTTGGTCGTATATATTATTCAGATCATTTATTTATTTGTAAAAATATTTCAGCATTGTCACAACTGATTACGTATTATTTATTAGCAGTTATGTTGTCAGCATTATTTTAAAATAACAATATTTAAAGTGTATTAGGTCTGCATGGACTAGTTTGTGCAAACTTGCTGATTCATGTTATTCAGCATTATTTGAG
This sequence comes from Enteromius mattozi, assembly GCA_032359235.1. Lineage (NCBI taxonomy): Eukaryota > Metazoa > Chordata > Actinopteri > Cypriniformes > Cyprinidae > Enteromius > Enteromius mattozi. The sequence goes on from JAUMHE010000042.1 coordinate 21,639,411, forward strand.
CATTTGCACAAAGAAGTTGCTTTTTCAGAATTCAAAAAAAAAAATAAAAATAAAAAAAATGTCCACTGGTTTGAATGGACAATAAATATTCTGGTTCTTGAAAGTTGTTTTCTATTCAGTTGCCCTGGACAGGATCATGACTGATATATATATTTGACGATTGTGTGTATGATGCTGTGCATAATAATATTATAGACTAACATGGATTTATACAGCCTCATAATCATATTATTTCCATCACCGATGTGAACAGGCCACACAAGAAATGTTTTAGATGCATTTAAGCACCATAGAAATAGCTCATTATTGTTTCTGTGGGATGTTTTTATTGTGGCCGTGGTTGACCGATGGGGGTTTTTCAGTGACTGATACTAATACAGAGAGAGTTTAGGTTGACTGATGACTGGGAAAATAGCTGAAATCAATATTAATTTTCATGTTCTTAGACTTGGATACAAACCCTAAATATTGCTTCTATTGCTTTGACAGCATCAAAATGGCCGAATATTGGCCAGTTAATCAGTCTGGCTGATATATGCGTCTAGTAATCCAATATAAAAGTCCTAGTATGACTTTAGCAAACAAACAGGCTCAGTAAGGTTCAGTTTATTCTCAGTGTCTCAGAACAGGAAGCTGAGTTGGTTTGGTGTCGTGAAATGTGCTTTACTGACCTCCCCTGGTGAGCTGACCTGTATTTATAGCTGGACAGGTGCTGTATGTGTGCCGTTCGCTGCTTTATCGATGATTGACAGATACCGCGCTGGAGCCTTAAAGGGAGTTATCGGAAAATAATGCGTCTACGGATATAACTCGGAGGGAATAGCAGCTTTCGACAGTGTTAAAGCCGAAACGTTGCCGGTATTTGTGCATCTACCTCTTTGTGTCTGTCAGTGAGAAAAGACAGACACAAAGCGTACACTAGCGAGGGAGGATGATGTCATTGTTACATAAATGTGCGAGCTGTGTGCCAGTGAGAGTCAGTGAGCCTGGCACGGCCCAGAAGACTGACCCACAGAGTCCTGGGTAGAGTCCAGAAGGACTGGGAAAGCAGCAATGTGTATGTGTTTACATACATCAAACTGACCAAATATCTTGTGAATTTTTTATCCAGACATGAATTTTTAACAGAAGGAAAGTGGAATAGACAAAGACAATGTAGTTGAACATGGTAGTTTTTGAAACATTTTCCTATTTTTTGATTCTTTACATGTGTACATACTGTAGGCTCATCCAATTTTTCCATTTATTTATGCGTGAGATCAAAAAATCACAACTGAGATCTCGCCAAGATCTCAAGCTCTGGCTTGTTTCTCATTGCAAACAAAGGCTTTCGAACAGAGATTTGTTGCAGTATTATTACCTGAATCGTACCATTTTCAAGAATTTTCTTGTCTAGAGATCTCAACATTGTCTCAAACTGTTCTCAGGTTTCCCAGTGCTCTCAGATTCTTACAAAACACAGATTATAGCTCAATAATTTTTTTTATTTATTATAGCTCTACCCTCAACATTCAAGTTGCTTGTGTCTGTTTTTAAGGCATTTTATAAAAAACGTTTGAGAAAAAAGTTGATTCTTAAATCATAAATGCTTACAAAAATTATTGTGAGCTATGAAAGATAAACTTTTGAGCGATTGGAAACTTTATTCCAGTTGGTTAATTAAAGCATCCAGAACAGTTGTTTTTTTTCCATATACAGACCTGGTGGTTTTCATGCATCCATCCCAAATGTGGCTAAATATGGGTAATTTTCTCTCCTGAAAAAAATACTCAAGGAAGCCCTCACGTGTTTCAGCATTGTCTCAAGCTGTGCTCAAATCTGCCATTGGTCTCAAGTGTTTCTCATCAGATTATTCCAAGAAATATCTTAAGCTATGATCTCTGTATTATTTTTATAGAACTGTACTCTACATCCAGGCATTTTATGATAAACATTTGGTACAAAGTCAATGCTTAAATAAAAAATGCTTTAAAAATGATCTGTGAGCTAAAATAGAGCAACCTTTAATCAATCAAACTGCATTTTTAAACCAACGTAAACATACTACAATCCAATTTGATCATTAAGACATCCAGAACAATTGTAAATGATTGACCGATAATCGGTTTCACCGATATTATCTTTTATATTTATGCATTTTTCCATAAACAGTTATCAGTTTTCTAATATCGAAACCACCGATAAATGGAGAATTATAAATTATAAACGCTTGTACTGTAGTTTAATTTTGGCGCTACTAAATAGAGTGGAATAATCTGTCAAACCATCTCCCAAAGATGTAACTTTACATAAATTGAAAATAAAACATGCTTGAATGAGTGCATGATGGAAATAAAACAGAAGTAAAACAATATATATTGGTTATCGGGAAAATAAACATGCAAATTATCGGTTATAAAAAACAATATCAGTGTCGACTGATCTCTAATTTTCGTCGATTATCCGAAGGCCCAGTGTTCTGCGTGCACCCACAAGGGGCCCAAATGTCTTTTCTGAGGCTAAATACTGGTGAAGTCAACAGCTCCTTTGTGTTTTTATGCCATTCAATACAGTTGTATCAGGTTGATGCTGTTCAGGAGAATATTGATTTTGTCCATGTACTGGTAAGGCTTTTTTTGTCAGAGTGGAGATGAATTCAATTGAGAGCAGAACGTTCTATATTTAGAATCAGAAAAGACAACAATGAAATGTTCCTCCCATTACTCTCTCATCCAAGGATCCTAACAAGAATCACAGGACAGACTGAATTGTGTTCCCAGGATTCACGTATAGGCCATCAGGGAAACACAAGCCTATCTGTAAAAGGCTATGTAGCGTAGAACGCCATACTACAGTGGTCAAAATGTTTAGTGTACACTACAGTATTCCCATAATGCAGTAACAATTAACAATAACAACAAACATCAATGCTGATTGCTATGGATGCAGTGTTTTAACGTTTCGATTCATTACTACCTTTTTATTAGATTTTTTTTTATTCATTATTTGTTAAAAACAAAAACACCAGAGTATGATTTCATATGTTGCTGGTATTGGTTGTGGAGTGTGAAGTGATTTTTCGTGATTGCATCCGAATGGAAAATAGAAAGTGTTGGCTACTGTGTAACAGTTAGAAAGTGTGATTATCACTTCTGGCAGGCGTTGCTTGGAAACCTTTTGGGACTGTCCAGTCATGCAGCTTAATTAATATTCATGATCCAAGAATAGAATCTTTAATATTGATTACAGCGGAAACTCAGTTAATATAATTGAACATGTTTGTCTTTTTTTATACATGACAGAAATGTTATAATTTCTGTCAGTCGTATAGAAATATATCAGTAGAAAAATAAATAACATTTATTAATAATAAAGTTTTTTGAAAAGAACATGAAAAGAGTCATGAAATATGTCAAGTATTTGACAGTTGTTTGGTTTTTTTCCTGTCAAAGGAACTGGAAATACTGGAAAGGGTTTATTAAAGAATGAGCTAAATGTTGTTGATGCGCTCATATACGCTCTCAAACGACGCTCAACACAGGCCTCTGCAGCTGAATAGATCATGTGATCCTTACAGTACTCTCAAATCTCTGCTCTCTTGTTTCGCAACCAAGGAAACCGTGGCTCATCCGAGCATATGAAAGCAGGAATGGAAAGTCATGTGTTCAGGAGGGGGGGTGCTCCGGCAGAAACAGGAAGACAGATTTGTTTGGAGGATCCTGATTGACACGTTTAACTTTAGCAGAATCTGTGGTGTTAAAAACGACCACGTGGGCCTTTACCTTCCTAATGCTCAATAAATGCTCACAAATAATGTTTTGGCTTGTGCACATTCAGACTGGCTGGACCGGCCTGATCCGTGCTGGGTTGTGAAAGCGCTGGAGATAAATGACTCCTCCTGTTCTGCAGGTGTCTGATGCTCTGATAGCAATGCAAACACGTTCTCGCCCCGCGGCCATGCTAACGCTCCTCAGGTAGATTCTTCAGAGCCGCTAACAGTGTTTACTCAGGGGGGTTACATGCAGAAGCCTTTGAGGACTGATGCCTTTCTGGTTGTTTGTTTGCTGTTTTATTGCTGCTGACCTTATCTACACCTAGTTAGAGCTAAACTTCACCCTTTTAAATTACACACTTTGCTGTATTTCAGTATGCTTCTGCTTTTTGAAGATATGCATATATGCATATCTTAAAAAGCAGAAGCATACTGAAATACAGCTTCAAAAAGTGTAGTTTAGCTATAACTAGATGTAGGTAACACACAAAATGTTTTTGAAAGAAGTCTCTTCTTCTGTATTTATTTGACCAAAAATACATTAAAAACTGTAATATTATGAAATATTATTACAATTTAAGTTTAACTGTTGTCTATTTTTAATGTATTTTAAAATGTAATTTATTCCTGTGGTCAAAGCTGAATTTTCAGCATCATTACTCCAGTCTTCAGTGTCACATGATCCTTTAGAAATCATGAAAATATGCTGATTTAATGCTCATAACATTTATTATTATTATTATTATTATAAATGTTGAAAACAGTTGTGATGCTGCTTATTTTTATTTTTTGTGGAAACTGTGATACATTTTTCAAGATTCTTTGGTGATAGAAAGAACAGCGTTTATTTGATATATAATCTTTTGCAACATTATTAATGTGTTTACTGTCAGTTTTGATCAATTTAAAGCATCCTTGATGAATAAAAATATTAAATTATTTAAAAGGTTGACCCAAACTTTTGAATAGTAATAGTATCATTAAATAAACAAATAAATAAAGTTATATTATTTATTTGCTTTCTATGAATTGGCTTAAAATATTGATTATTATAATGATGATAATTAATTATTAGTGCTGGGAAACGATTAATTGTGATAAATCGCATCCAAAATAAAAGTGTATATATATAAACACACACACATGTAAATATTTAAGAAAAAATTTATGTTTATATATTAAATATATTTAATTATAATATAAATTATGTGATTATAAATATTTTCAAAATATATACTGTATGTGTGTCGTTATGTCTTTATATATACATAATAAATATGCACAGTACACACATTTCACAATATTTCACAAACGAGCCCGGAAATACTAAAACTAAAATGAAAAACCGACACCATTTAATGAAGCAAACAGATGTTTTAAATAAATATCTCCACAAAACAAAAGCTAAGCTGAAATGTTTCTGAAAAGCATAGATATCTCAGTCTGTGTGGACTTGTTTTGATTTAGTTTAATGTTACTGATCTGCAGTGGTTTCTGTTTTCTCACAGGTCTGCTGGTTGGGACTCTAGATGTGGTGCTGGACTCGAGCGCCCGTGTGGCCCCCTACAGGATCCTCTACCAGACCCCTGACTCCCTGGTGTACTGGACCATCGCCCACGGTAACATACCGCCTCCCGTTCCGGAGCGCTCTGCTCCCTGAAGGCATTACCTCATGCTCCAGTGCCTCTAAAGTGCAGGCGGAAGTCAGAAATCAATCTCCACTTTTCTTTCAAACGCTGCCCGGTTGAACGTGATGTTCACTCACTGTCTCCGCTTTTAAACTTCGGTTTAGACGTGGAAAACTTCAGTCCAGGAATCGATGTTAGATGGAGTTTGTTAGGAATTGTTATTTGTGCAGGACTATGAAGAGTCTTGTGATGCAGGGCAGTGCAGTTCAGAGTAGCACAGGTTTAGAGGGCAGGACACTGCACACCGAAACCCAAATGGTTTGTGTTATAGTGTTTTTACTATGCTAGATATATTTTGCGCAGGTCTGCATTATGCCAATTGCATGCGAGGACACATGGAGTCAGTTGTCACAATACTAAAGTTTTTGTAGCTTGAGCAATACCAAAACCTTTCTCAGTACCAGTTTCACAAGTATTGTTATTGCAAAATTATTATTTAGTAGTGGACTATTGCTCAATTTTATTTTATTTTATTTTATTTTATTCTGTTTTATTTTATTCTATGATTTTTTAACTTAATTTTTAATTCATTTTATATTTTTAAGTTATGTTTTAACTTTTCAATTTAAATAAACATTTGTTTAAACATTACTGCAATTTAATACTTTTAAAGAAGTAATACATTAAAATAATGGCAGGTAGCCCTCAGTATCTTTTCAGTTAAGTAAATATTGCTTTAAAAGAAATTACTGTAATTACTGACGTGGCAGATATATTTGAGTGATTTTCGTTATTTGCACATATGCATATGTTATGTACACGTACTGCTGCAAATATATCATTTCAAATAAAGATTGCATAAAAATAGTACATAATGCTATAAAAAAAGACCATAAAAAACCCCACACACAATTTTTTTTTTGCTTACTGTTTTAATTTATTTTATGTTTTTAGTTTGTTGTAACTTATCAATCTAATTACAAATGCGTTTGTTTAAATATTAAGGCAGTTTAATAATTCTAAAGTAATAATACTTTAAAATAATGTCAAGTAGCCTTCATTAACTTTTAATAAACAGATTTAAAATAAATTAATTAATATATTACTGCAAATTTAATAATGCTAATTAATACTTTAAAATATTTTCTATGAAGTACACATTGCTTTACACATTCAGTAATAAACTGAAAAACAAATAAACATTTAGAGTGAATATACAGAGCTGAAAAGGGTCAGAACATCCATGACAGAACATGGAAATGAATACAAGATAACTGTATGGGGAAGATTTGTTTGGTCGTCCCACAGTATTTACGGTAAGAGCGTCCAGCCCAGGACATTATGTGTGAAGCTTCCCAGAGGAGCGGAGAGTGCTCTGTTTCTGAGTTAATCTGGTTTACAGGCAGCTGCGAATGCTGCTTCATATTTCACAAGCTGTTACTTTGCTAGCTGCAAGCCATTTGGTAAATCTCTTTATTTAAGGCGAGAAACCCATGTGCCTGCTCTGATGTGCATATGTTCTGTCAAAGGGTTTAGCACGACTGTACATAGGGACTTTTTTAGTGTAATCTTAGGCTTCATTTACAGTGGGGTTTTTTTCATTTGCAGTTATCAGTATTTTGAGACTGATGCTAAAGTAAACAGAGATATATGTATATAATGATGTAATGTAAGTGTTTAGTATTAAATTTATATGTAACTATAAAAATATAAAAATGCCTATATTCTAAATATAGTATTGTACTATTAATATTAAATTTACCATTTAATATTAATATTATTATTTTTGTTTAAGTATTTTTTATTCATTAATTGTTGAAAATAATTACTTAAATGTATTACTTAATTTATTTGTATGAATATATAAATAATCTAATACATATTCAGTATTAAAACTATATATATATATATATATATATATACACAATATAATATATACGTTAATATAATATATACTACAATACTGTAATATAATATTACTTTGTACATAAACAACTAAATGAATTTAATGTTGTTATTATTTAATATTTAATTTGATATAAATCATTAGTTTTTAGACATTATAAACAGCTAAATAATTAAACATTATTATAACACATGTACATATTATAAATATGCAGTTACATAAATATGAAATGTAATTATTTTTACAGTTTATTAATATTTTTTATTTTAAGCTTTCATATACATATATATATCTGTAGAGAGAGAGAGTGTATGTTTATATTAACTTAATATTTTGTTAATATTAACTTAACATTTCATATTAAATGTATTTGTTTTTGTGAGTTTTGGTGAAACGGCAGATGGAGCGTGGATACTTCATTTTTTTAATAATTGTATATTTCCATCTTTACCTAATTGCGAGGCACTCGTCACAGAACGCTCTTAATGAATCATTTGGCTCGCCAGTAATGTGTTTGATTAATTGCCTGAGGAGAGCTGTGCTAACACAGAGCTAATTAAAGCAAGAACCCGGGCCCATCTGCTGTTCAGTTCTGAGCAAATGAAGTCGCTGCAGATAAAGACTTCAAATGAAATTCATTATCCTAAACGCCTGGATTAGTATTGTTTGACGACACCGAGGCCTTTGTTTCTTACAGGGAGCTCTCGTAAGGAGATCACGGAGAACTGGGAATGGCTGGAGCAGAATCTGCTGCAGACGCTCGCCATCTTCGAGAACGAGAATGACATCACCACCTTCGTCAAGGGCAAAATACAGGTTACACATTAGCATTTCAAACATTTAATTGGTGCTTCATTATGAGCCTTGTTCGTTACACGAGTGTGTCTGTGTTCAGGGCATCATAGCCGAATACAACAAAAGCCATGATATCAGAGAGGATGACGACACGGATAAGTTTAAGGAGGCCATCGCTAAGTTTCGTAAGCTCTTCGTCATGCCGGAGGAGGAGAAGCTGGTCAACTATTACTCCTGTAGCTACTGGAAGGGCAAGGTGCCGCGGCAGGGCTGGCTGTACCTCAGCATCAACCACCTCTGCTTTTACTCCTACCTGCTCGGGAAAGAGGGTGAGAGCGCTACAACACCAGGGCTGTTTTAATTTAAAATAGAAGAATCACGGTTTTGAACAAAAAGGTCGGCAAGTGTTTCAATTAAAGGGTAGGTTTGCCCAAAAATGAAAATTCTGTCATTAATTACTCACCCTTGTGTCGTTCCAAACCCATAAGACCTTCGTTCATCTTCGGAACACAAATTAAGATATTTTTAATGAAATCAGAGAGCCATCTGATCCTCCATAGACAGCAACACAACTGAAATGATCCCAGATCCAGAAACGTGGTAAAAACATCAGTAAAACAGTCCATGCAACACTACGAGAATACTTTTTTTGCACAAAGAAAACAAAAATAATGTCATTTATCATTCTTCTCCTATGGCTTATGTTATTTTTTCAAAAAAGCCACATACCATTAAATATCATGACTTGCACCTGCCTACATTATTATCTCCATAAAATGGATTGCAGTATGAGCCAAGCTGATCCTATACAACAGGCCCAAAGTCGCTTAAAAGTTTTCTTTATAATAAGAGGACTTGGCAACCCTTCAAAGAAGCCTTTCGGATATTCCCACTTTCAACCCAAACACAGTGGCTCTGTTGACAGTGGTTTAGGTAAAATTTAAGAATATAACCAGTCTTTGGCCAATGTATTACTTTTTTTAAAAATTAATTAGTGGATACTGAAAGCGTGAGAAGGCAAAAAGTTCCTACGGTTACAGCAATGTCAATCATTCTGTTCCTTACTCGTACAAAACAATAATGTATGAGATTCACCCCTGTGTGTAAATATGGTTGTCACTCCTAAACTTTACAGTGAGTACAGTAAAAGGCTAGTGAGTATGCAGTATTTTACTGTTTTTGAAGAAATTTGTTTACTTGCAAAATCTCACTGTTGTGTTCTCTTTGTCCTCCGAACATATGTGACGCTGGACCACAAAACCAGCCATATGGACCTTTTTTTAAAATTGAGATTTATACATCATCTGAAAGCTTAATGAGCTTTCCATTGATGTATGGTTTGTTAGGAACAAAAGCTAAATGTTGAGAAAATCACTTTTAAAGTTGTCCAAATGAAGTTCTTAGCGATGCATATTACTGATCAAAAATGTGTGTGTGTTTCAGCTAAGCTGGTGATCCGCTGGGCCGACGTGACTCAGCTGGAGAAGAGCGCCACGCTGCTGCTGCCGGACATGGTGCGGGTCAGCACACGCTGCAACGAGCATGTCTTCTCCGTCTTCCTCAACATCAACGAGACCTTTAAACTCATGGAGCAGCTCGCCAACATAGCCATGAGACAGCTGCTGGACAACAAGGGCTTCGAGCAGGACCGCTCTCTGCCCAAACTCAAGAAGAAGTCGCCCAAGAAAGTGTCGGCTCTCAAAAGGTCTGTGTACATGTAGATCAGTCAAGAATTCTGGTGTTAGGAAGTGAATTAAACACCAGACAAAGTTACAAAGAAATATTCATTTTAATATTTTATTATATATATATATATATATATATATATATATATATATATAAATTAGTGCTGTCAAACGATTAATCACGATTCATCACATCCAAAATAAAAGTTTTTGTTTACATAATATATAGATGTGCACTGTGTATATTTATAATGTACATATAAAACCACACGCATACCATTTTGAAAATGTTAACGTCTATATTTATATTCATATCATTTATATTATATATAAATATTTAAAATATAAACATATTACATGTTTTTCTTAAATATATACATGCAAGTGTTTGTATTCATATATACACAATATATATACAGTAAATACACAAATATTACGTGAACAAAACTTTTATATACTAGATTATCAAAAATGTATTATGTAATATATAAGATTTGTTTTTTATGTTCTTTTTTTGTTCTTGAAAACAACAATTAGAATTATAATGATATATGTACTGTTACTGTGAAGTAAATTTTAATAAAAATTCAAAATAAATGTAAATTAATAAAATTAAATACATTTAAATTAAATAATCCTTTTTTTATTTGAAAAAAGTTTTTTTTTAAACAATTATTTATTATATTTAAAGCCTATTTATGTTTTTATTTTATAGTGTATTTTATACTTTTTTTAGTAGATACATTTACTTAAGAAGCTAAATTATTTAATATATAAAGATATAATAATACATATCTGCCAATGAGATGAGAAGTTTTCCTTTTGAATTAAGTTGATTTTTTTCTTACCCCATTTACAGATTGCTTTTGTAGGTTTAAATATAACTCACTTAATTTAGCAAATTTATTTCAAAAACAAGGCTAAATACATTTCAGTAAAACTGCTTCTCAAGTAAATGTATCCTAAATTTATATATTTGTAAAAAATGCTGAGTACAAAATAATTTTTTTAGTACTGCTGCTTGTTGACTTTATTAGATAATAGTAATTGTCATAAAAATGGGAGCTGAAATACAGAAAAGTGAAGGATTAGATTATGGAGCGAGCAGTGGTCTGGCAGCTGTGTGAAATTGAAAGAAGCAAATCTGGTTTTCCTTCAGAGCGCTCTGAACACCGTCTGTGCAGACTAAGAGGATTATCTGAGAATGCTCTGACGTGCAGAACAGCTCCACCAGGTTTATAGTAAAGTGACAGGATTGTGGAGCTTAGTTGGCTATGTGCATTTAGAAGGAGTTTAGGAAACTTATAGCAGCCTTTTCAGTATTACATTTGTTTTTGTGACTCCAGAGATTTGGACGCCAGGGCTAAAAGCGAGCGATACCGGGCACTTTTCCGCCTGCCGAAAGACGAGAAACTGGACGGCCACACGGACTGCACACTGTGGACCCCCTTCAACAAGATGCACATCCTCGGACAGATGTTTGTCTCCACTAATTACATCTGCTTCACCAGTAAAGAAGAGACCATCTGCAGCCTGATCATCCCGCTCAGAGAGGTGCGACAGTCACTCCAATCTAAACTAATCACATGATACAAGTGCACAGCATACATAAAACACATAAAACTGTCAACTTTAATAGGATTTAAGGCCCTTTTTTTATCAAAATTTGATTATGCATTAGCATTTTCCCTGCGTTATCCACAATCTTTCACAATCCAGTCAGTTCATGCAGCAGAAAGTCATTTCAATTATTACACATCGTGGAAGTAAAATGGATTGTGAGTTTCGTTTTGCGTCTTGTCCCCTCTATCTTCACTAGGTGACCATCGTTGAGAAAGCAGATAGCTGTAACGTCCTTCCCAGCCCCTTGTCCATCAGCACCAAAAACAAAATGACCTTTCTCTTTGCCAACCTCAAAGACCGGGACTTCCTGGTGCAGAGGATCTCAGACTTCCTGCAGCAGACCACCTCCAAAATCTACTTTGAGCGGGAAATCACAGGCAGCCTCAGCAGCTCAGACGATGAGGTGGGAACAGTCTACTTGCATTTATTGCTCATGTTGATTTTTACTAAGTGTGCACAAAAATTTCAATAATTTCTATTCTATTTAATTTTGTGTTTACCAAGAGTTCTGAAAAAATGTAAAAGTATTTTTATAAGAAAAGCTGCATTTATTTGATAAAAAATCCAGCAAAAACTGTAATATATTGTGAAATATTATTACAATTTAAAATAGCCATTTTTTATTATACTATATTTTAAACTTTATTTGAACTTTACTATGAATTTTCAGCATCATTACTCCAGTCTTCAGTGTCACATGATTCCTCAGAGATCATTCACGGACCTATACACCCAGCACGGATGGATCTCTAACTTTTAACTCTAAAAACTTTCTTGATATTTAAGTACAATTACAGAAGAATAAAATTAAGCATATTTCTTTACCTTTTCAAACTTAAAAGGGTTCAATCTGAGCAGATCACTTCCACATTACATCCAGCATCCGACTCATCTTCCCCATCTCAACCATATTCTCAAAACAATTGTTTTTAATGACTTAATATTCAATATTTTTATTACTGGCAGCTTATTCACCACATCCAGCATCAAATGATATTATGATATTATATTATAATGAAGTAATTGCTCTACAGTAAAGCCATTCAAACCAGTTCAATTTTTGCTGATGATATTCTTTTGTTTTATGCCTGTGGTAGTTATGAGTGAAACATTGTTTGCGTTTAGTGAAAGTGAAGTGACTTGTGGCCAGGTATGGTGACCATACTTGGAATTTGTGCTCTGCATTTAACCCATCCAAGTGCACACACACAGCAGTGAGAAGTGATCAACCACACA
>JAUMHE010000042.1:21652134-21663080 GCA_032359235.1 Enteromius mattozi
CCATGATTTCTAAGTAAGAGAACTTGCAAAATCACAGGGTGATCAAATACTTATTGACCTCACTGTATATATATATACATGCATGTGTTTGTATTTACATATGCATAATTAATATACATAGTACACACACATATTATTTAAACAAAAGGTTTTATTATGAATGCAATTACTCACGATTAATCATTTGACAGCACTAATAATATTATAGAAATATAATAATATATAAAATATTAATTAAATATTATTTATAAAATATTTTAGATTTTTTATTTTATTTTATTTAAGCTAACATGTATTTTATTTGAAGTAACAAAAAGGCGTTAGATTTAGTTAACGATAATAACCCTGGTGCGGTCACAGCTTTGTGTTTATCGGCATTTGAATGCACCTTGTCCAGTCAGAGTTCAAAGCCTGGAGTCAGATGCAGGTTATTGAGTTTGTTGTGGTTGAAGCAGATACTTTAGTAGGACACACACAGGAAGTGCAACTGATGAGAAGACAGAGTACAGTTCGTTCTCTTTGCTGACCCTGCAACAAATGACCTGAAAACCTGCTTAGCCAAGTCATTCGCTTTAAAACTACTAGATTATGTTCATTTAGTCACACAGTATCGGTGTGTAAGAGCGAAATGCATATAAATCTCGCAAAGACATACGTTTTGCATTCAGAATAATATTCCAGTCAATTTTGCTCTCAAGATTGTCTATCTAAAGCTTTTATATACATTAAATGCACCACATTTTAAATTTGAGAATAGAAAGTTAATGAAGTTCACGGTTTGCTGGCTTCGCTTCTTTGCCAATGCTTATTTCTCCTACATCAGCATTTGTGAAGTTGAAGTCAGGACAGCAGATCAGTCGCTTTCTTTATACTCGTGTTTTCAGGCTAAAGAGTTTCTGAAGGAGCAGGCCTGGAAGAATCACTTCACCGAATACGGCCAAGGAGTGTGCATGTACCGCACGGAGAAGACCAAAGAGCTGGTGCTGCAGGGCATCCCGGAGAACATGAGAGGAGAGCTCTGGCTCCTGTTTTCTGGTGAGTCATGCGTCTTTCACAACTGGGTCACAGACAGCAGGGACAACAGAGAGACTGGATTCAAGTAATAAACAACTTGCTCATCACCTTCCTTCTACTGATATTTTGTGTTGCTGATATTTGGTTGAAGCTAGTCATGATTCAGACTACATTAAATATGATTTGAAGCATGATGTAAATAAATAACTTCATATTTTTGTTGGTATAATGAATAATGAAAATAAAACAATAATGCATTTTTGCATGGTGCATGATGTGTTTTATACAGCCAATTTTTATATTGCAGCCAGTTTTATATTGTACACATATATAAGTTTTATATTGTAAATATATAAATGTATATATGTATATGTATTAAATAGATATATAGAAAATATGACCTAGATTACATTAAACATGTTTTGTGAAGAATTATGTGTTTTATGCCAATTATATGCCAATTTATGCCAATTATATATCTTCCAGAGCATCCAGCAATTCAGAAAGAGATGGAATACAAGAATAATATGATATGAATATTTTATATATATTTTTTACATATATTATTGTACTTTTATGCAAAAAGCAATTATCAGCACTTAAAATCATGTAAAATCTGGATCCTGAAGCAAAAGCAACCACAGCTCTAGACACTAGTATTCAGAAGAAAAACATGGATGTGTTGAAAGGTGTTTACTCTGTTTTACGTGTGCATGCACCTGTTTTGTTGTGCGGTTGTTTTGTGGTTCAGTGCATGTACCTGTTTGTCTAAAACAGCACTGCTTCCTGTTTGTTAGATGTGAGTCTTATCAGAAGAGTCCCACATGCACACTTCAAAGCTGTATAGACAAGTGCGCAAATGCATGACTGCACAAGCACACTTCTGTGGCAGTAAACAAATAGCTGCCTTGTTTTCGTCACAGTTTTCTGCGTTAGCAACATTACAACAAGATGAAAGCACGGGATTCAAGTTAATTTGAAACTTTCAGCTAATGTTAAACAACACTGTTGAATAACTCTTAGCTTAGACTGTTCAGAAAGGTATCTAATGTAATAGATAGCTAGTTTTATTGCTTAAAATAAAATAAAGGACAGGAATTAAAACCACTGGTATAACTGAACTCTGTAAAATATTCTTTGTGCTGTTGATAAGCTGATTGTTTGGTGTAAGTGTGTATATTGGTGTGTACAGGGGCGATTAACGAGATGGCCACTCATCCTGGTTATTATGAGGATCTGGTGGAGAAGTCGATGGGGAAATATAATCTGGCCACGGAGGAGATCGAGAGAGACCTGCACCGCTCTCTTCCAGAGCATCCGGCCTTTCAGAACGAGATGGGCATCGCTGCTCTGCGTCGAGTCCTCACTGCGTACGCCTTCCGCAACCCCAACATCGGCTACTGCCAGGCACGCTGCACAACAACACACCTTCTGCCATAAACACACTCACAGCTCACTCATAACCCCGCTCTGTCATCTACCACAGGCCATGAACATCGTGACTTCTGTCCTGCTGCTGTACGCTAAAGAGGAAGAGGCCTTCTGGCTGCTGGTGGCCTTGTGTGAGCGCATGCTTCCAGACTACTACAACACCAGAGTCGTAGGTGAGCTCCTGCATCGTCCAGCTTCTCGACTGCTTCAGAGAGATGCCAGATTTCTGATGCTTAAATGAACAGTACCTGTGTACAGTGAATCAGATGATCACATGGATTGGTATCGGTGAACATTAAACCAAAAAGACTGCTGTGTAATATTAAATCTGCTTGTCCTGCACGTATCTGTGTGAATGAGTGGAGTGGTTATATCTGTTACACACTTAGCTCAGATTAGGGGTGTAACGATAAATCGATTAATGGACCGATTCTGTGATTTTCCAAATGCAATACGATTCTCTCTTGAATTTCGTTTTCAACAGCAGATGGCGCTCTAGGCTAGTTTGTAACTGCTGAAGACCGCTTGTGCGTTCAAATGAGTGGTTAAATGCACCTTAGCTTTTATACTTTTATGACGCAATATTAATATAAACACAACCCACTGTGAACACTCTTGTAATTCACTTCAACCTTTTTTAACTTTATGGGTGATTATTTTAAGTTCAAGTGGTGTGTATGTGTGTAAGGAACTGAAAGCAAGCTGTTTCTAAAGCGTGTAGCGCCATCCGCTTTTAAAACTAAGCTCAGAATTGATTCTAGCTTGCGATAAATTCGATTAATCGATTTATTGTTACACTCTTACAACCGATATTGGTTTTTGATAACCGATATCAGGGAAAGGAGGATGGCCGATATAAAGCGAATATAATTTTTTGTATTATAATTAAAATGAAAGAAGTTTAAAATAATTTGAAAATTGATTAAAAAATAAATGTGTAAAATAAACATACTTCAGATGACAAGATTTGTTTACATTATATTAATTCATATTTGCTGAATACTGACGGCAAATACGAAGTATTATAATGTTTGACTTTCTATTACTAATCAAATAATTGCAGTCGTTATCAATTCATAATACTATCGTCAGATACACACAAAAAATAAAAAGTCTTAAAGGACATAAAAATATTTTAAAATAAATTAGTAAGCAAATAAAATATAAAATTAAGTAAAGTGTGTGCAGATTTTTATTCAGTTGGAAAAATTTTGGCATACATATATTACAATATATTACAATAAAATAATGTAATGTAGTGTAAAATAATGTGTTTTAATTTTAATAGTAAACCTCTGTTGTGCAGCATTTTGTTTGCTGAAAAATGAAAGTTATAAATTTGTTTTCATCTGATTACATTTCAAACAATTAAATTGTTAATGTTTTATACCTTAAATTGATTGTCACCATTTTGGATGATAAATGTGTATTAAATCATGAAGCCAAAAAATGGGGGAAAACATTATATATCACTAGTTTTGATTATACATTATTTTTGTTTATTAAAATGCAATTAAATTGTTAAAATGCCATCCAGAAAAAAATGAAGGGAAAACATGGAGTTTGGGAAAAATAAAACAGATTTTTAGTTTAGTTTTAGTTTTTTATAGGGCCCTTTTAATGGTAAAATACGTAATACATTTTTATGTTTTTAAAGTTTTTATTCAATTAAATCATTAAAATAGAATATTTAAAATGGAAAGCAGAATTTTGGAAAATTTTATTACGAGTTAGAGGTTTCAATTTGAGATTTTAAAAGTCTTTCACACATCCCTAAAACTTTTTTTTTTTTCAAACTTTTAATAAATTGATGTTGAATTGACTTCATTTAATTGTAAACTTGGGACAAAATGAAACCATTTAGCTAGACCCTGAGTGTGTTTGTGTGTATCCCAGGAGCTTTGGTGGACCAGGGTGTGTTCGAGGAGCTGGCTCACGTCTACGTTCCTCAGCTGTACGACTGCATGCAGGCTCTGGGCGTCATCTCCACCATCTCTCTGTCCTGGTTCCTCACGCTCTTCCTCTCCGTCATGCCCTTCGAGAGCGCCGTGGTGGTGGTCGACTGCTTCTTCTACGAGGGCATCAAGGTCATCTTCCAGCTAGCGCTGTCGGTGCTCGACGCTAACATCCACCAGCTGCTGAGCTGCAAAGATGACGGAGAAGCCATGACCATCCTGGGCAGGTAGGACAACCGCATACTAAGTGTGGTATACTTCATAATGAATATGCATAGTAGTAAGTATGCA
Organism: Enteromius mattozi; assembly: GCA_032359235.1. Taxonomy (NCBI): domain Eukaryota; kingdom Metazoa; phylum Chordata; class Actinopteri; order Cypriniformes; family Cyprinidae; genus Enteromius; species Enteromius mattozi. The sequence goes on from JAUMHE010000042.1 coordinate 21,656,826, forward strand.
TAATATTCTGCATACAGTATGTACTGTTCTGCGAAGTCATATGCTGCATAGTATATACCATACTGCGAATTTAATGAATGTTGCATACTACATAGTGAGTATATAGTCTTTAAGCAGTTCATGTTTATGTTGTGAGGTGATTATATGCAGCATGCTACATACTAGTATACAGTATACTGCAGATGTAACATAATATAAAGTAAGTATATGTTGTCTGTAGGCAGTGTTTTGTGTACCACAAAATTATGCTGCATACTACAGAGTACGTAGTATACTGCAAAAGAAGTTTGTATTGTACTACGTATTAAGAAAACCAAGTTTGTTGTGTGATTATAAGCGATATGATTATGAGAATACAGAATACTGAATATTGTGTATATAGCATATAGTGAGGATGTGTATTCTGTAAGCATAGTTTGCTAATGCTGTTTGCTAAAAAGTGAAAATATGCTGCATACTACATAGGGAATACAGTGTACTGACCATTGTGTGTATCTAGCATACTACGTAGTAAGTATTCAACATCTATAAGCAAAATGTCAGCCACAAAATGATATGTTAACTAAATAAGAGTAACTTAGTGTGTGTAGCATATATGATGTATATAGTCTGTATTATATGTGTATATAGTGTACTACAAAGCAACTATTCTGTAGTATATGTGTATGTAGTGTACTACTTAGGGACTATACAGTAATATATAGTGTACTAGAAAAGGACTATTCTGTAGTATATGTGAATGTAGTGTACTACTTTGGGAGTATATGGTAATATATAGTGTACTAGAAAGGGACTATTCAGTAGTATGAGTGTATGTAGTGTATTATGAAGGCATTATACTGTAGTATATCACAAAGTTACTATATTGTAGTGTGTATATAGTATGGAACTATATAGTTTGCTAAAAAAAGGGACTGTACTGTGTGTATACAGTATACTGCAAAGGGACTCTACTGTAGTAAGTGTTTTTACATTGTACTACAAAGGTATTGTTCAGTAGTATGTGTGTATACAGTGTACAACAAAAGGACTATACTGTAATAAGTGTTTATACTGTGTACTACAAAGGTATTATTCAGAAGTATATGTGTATACAGTGCACTAAAAAGGGACTGTACTGCAGTATGTGTGTATACAGTCTACTACTAATGGACTATACTGTAGTAGCCCATGTGTGTATACAGTGTACTAGAAAGGGACTATTCTTTAGTATGTGTGTATACAGTGTAGTACAAGGTGACGGTGTGTATTTAGCATACTACAGTATATACAGTATGGAATAGCAGGCTTTGTGTGAAACAGTGCTGATTATGCTGATTTCTTGGTTTTGTGGACTCAAACGAGTGTGTGCTTGTGTATATGTGTTGTAGGTATCTGGACAGCGTGACCAATAAGGACAGCACTCTTCCTCCAATCCCTCATCTTCACTCTCTCCTGACGGATAACGGGGAGCCTCATCCTGAGGTGGACATCTTCAAACTGGTGCGCAGCTCCTACGAGGTCCGTTCTTCTCCAGCTCTTAACTTCTACATCAAGCGTGTTTACATGTTGCATTTTTGCTGAAGTTCTCTGTGATCTGCAGAAGTTCGGCTCCATCCGGGCGGATGTGATCGAGCAGATGCGTTTCAAACAGAGGCTGAGAGTGATCCAGGCCATTGAGGACACCACCAAACGCAATGTGGTAATCAGACACTCTCTGTACACTGACACTAGTGTATTATTAAACCTCAGTCAGAAGATCTAGGAGTTTAACATGTGTCCCTCATCCTATGGTTGTGCAGGTGCGGACCATCGTGACGGAGACGCCCTTCAGCATCGATGAGCTGGAGGAGCTTTACACACTCTTCAAGGTCAGTCCCATGATGAGGTCATGAATCACCCAATAAAAGATTTACAGCGAGAGTGCTGTGATTGGAGATAATGACTCCTCTGTGCAGGATCTGATAGATGGGTTGTGTGTGTTAATATACTGCAGATGGCTGAGTTTGTAGAGTCGTGTATTTTCATCTTAAGCAGCTCTTCGGGACATTCATTAGCTCTTATTGACACAGCAAGTGCTCTGAGGGTTTCCTTGTGTCTGGATCAAAGCCATTTCTGTCCCAAATGTCTTGTTAATTTAAAGGGGATAAAAGTGGTTATGAATCAGAGGATGCTTTTTGTATGGCAATAATGAAAAGGCACAGTCAACAGCATTTCTCAACACATGATGCCGCCTAGCTAAAGTAAAACCATTTAATAATCATAATAATCAAAATAATATTATATACTTAATTATTATAATAATACATTGGTATTAATATAATAAAAAAATATATATTATTATTTTTATTATACATGCTTTTATTGTAACCTTATTTTATTCCAGTTTGTTATATAATTTAATGGTATACGCAAAATAAATTATTATTATTATAAATGCTGTTGTTTTGATTATTTTTATTGTCTTGACAGTCTTTGCCAATATTATTAATATAAATTTTATATAGAAATTTAAATTATTACTATTATTATCATGAGATTTGGGGAAATTTGGGAAATTTTAATGAATAAGTCCAGAATAATTAATGCAGTATTAATTAAAAATATTGCATAATATATGGAATTAAAAATATATGCTATTATTCTTTTATCTTTCTTATTTTTATTAAGATTGTCCAATTTATTGGTATTTTTTATTATTATTATTATTATTATGTTTTGTTATCTTTTTATTTTCCTTTTTGTTTTACTGAGATTATTGTTGTTATATTTATTGGTACTTATAATTTTAGATTAGTTTATTGTTATGATTTATTATAATAATAATGAATACATCTGGATTAATTTATTTAGTGTTAATTACAAATATTATATAATTAAAATATGCTATTTTTTAATGTTCATTGAATTGATTGTCCTATTTATTTATTTATTTTATTATCATTAATATTATTTCACTAGTTCTCACTTCCTCTGCGATCAATAAAAGTATGCTTGTTTGGCGGACTGTCCGGGGGACTGGCAGGTAGCCCGGCGGACCCCGAGCCCTAGGGGGTTTACCCCTGGGAGGTGAGGGTTGACTGATGCTCGGAGCCGAGCCTGGCCCCCGCGTGCCCCCCGGGAGAAAGTGGAGACCAGTGGAAGCGGCGATGAGTTGCTAACCGGGCGATAGTAGCTGAAATGGTTACAGTAACGGTGAACCGAAATGGAAAAAACCCGTAGGAGAAGTTTGGTCACTCTCCTTCGGTCTGGCCCCGGCTCTGGTGGTGGTAAGGGGAAGGCGGTGGAAGTCAAAAAACGCAGATACTAGAGAGAGGAAGCAAGCGGTATTTAACGTGGAGGAGAGGTGTTCTGATAGGATAGTTAGTAATGAGGAGATTGGCGGCAGCTGCGATCGTTTGTACGTGTTCCTCCTGAAATTCGTTATGAAACGTCATTTAGTAAATTTTATGATTTTAATTATTTATTTATTTATTTTTCTTGTTTTATTGCAACTATTTCGGTCATATTTAGTGGTATTTAAATCATTTGAATAAACCCTTCATTTTTAACCCATTCAGCTCTAAATATTTTTTGCCTGGCAGACAGTAAAACAAATGAAACTCATTAGTGGTAACCTTTGCCTATTTCAGCTTCATCCACATTTAAACATACATGCTCCATATCCACTGATTGTATAACATGACCTGTGTGTGTGCTGTATGACCCTCAGGCTGAGCATCTGACCAGCTGTTACTGGGGCAGCACCAGTAACCCCATGAGCCGACACGACCCGAGCCTGCCATACCTGGAGCAGTACCGCATCGATCTGGAGCAGTTCAAGGTGCTGTTTGCGCTACTCTTCCCCTGGGCCTGTGGCACACACACAGACGACCTGGCACTGCGTGTCTTCCGTCTGCTGGACCACAACACAGACGCCCTCATCAACTTCAGAGAGTTCATCAGCGGCCTCAGTGAGTGCGCTGTAGTACCGCTTCAAATCAACGTTTCTTTCCATATCTGTGACCCTGGTGCACAAAACCAGTCATAAGTACTAAGTAGTGCGGGTATATTTGTAGCAGTAGCCAAAAATACATTGTTTGGGTCAAATTGATGCTAAACATCATTAAGATATTAAGCAAAGATCATGTTCCATGAAGATATTTAGTAAATGTTTTACTGTAAATATATCAAAACTTAATTTTTTATTAGTAATATGCATTGCTAAAAACTTTAAAGGTGATTTTCTCAATATTTAGATTTTTTGCGCCGTCAGATTCCAGATTTTCAAATAGTTGTATCTCAGACAAATATTGTCCTATCCTAACAAATATCAATGGAAAGCTTATTTGTTCAGTTTTCAGATTATGTATAAATCTCAGTTTTGAAAAAATGTACCCTTATGACTAGTTTTGTGGTCCAGGGTCACATATGTAAGTAAAGCAGCTTCTGGAACAAGAACGCAGGGTGGGGTTTAGTTTTTGTCCTTCTGGAGTGGATTGTCTTGTTGGATCAGTGCAGAAGAGAAGAGATGTTGTTCCAAGAGGGAGGGGAAGTCATTTTGGTTAAAGATGATGATGAGAAAACATGCATTATTTAAAAATAAAGAGGTACACAGATAAAGTATTTATAGTAATCACTGCACTATTCCATAAATAAAAAGTTTTTTATTTAATGGTGACTTTCCATAAAAATAAGTTATGGACGTAAAACAAGTTCAGAAGTAAAAATGTCATTAAAAAATATATATATATGTATATATATTATATTATTATTATTATTATTATTATTTAAATATCATAATTTTTTATTAGCATATATTACATATAAATTATTATTATATTATTTAAAATATATACTGTTAAATTATATATTTTTTAATTATAAGCTATAATATGACAAAAAAAACTTTAAGTAAAAATTGAATATGTGATTATGATTTAAAAACATTTAAGTTCAAACTAAATAAAGTGTGTGATGTTGTTTGCTTTTGTACAGATTTAAAATGATTAACTTGATAACTTGTTTTCTGTTGTAGGTGTCCTGTGTCACGGTGACCTGACGGAAAAACTCAAATTACTGTATAAGATTCACGTACTTCCAGGTGGGTGTAAAGGAGAAAATAAAATGCAAAACATTGCTAACATGGTGCTAGAAATCAATACAGTTCAGACTAGTCCTTGTTAGTTCATTATTTTCAGCTTCTCATAATCCTGTTTCCCTTTGCGCATATGCATACTGTGTATTCTGTGTGGTAAGCGTAATATTATTGGTTGTGTTTCTCCTTTGTGAGCGGAAACTTGGATAAAAAGCAGAAATGAAAGTGTAAACGGATGTTTTCAATTACTTGAACATGTCTGGGTCAAATTTAACCCATACATCAAAAGAACAGTCCTTAAAGAAGATTCAAGAAAATGCAGCTTAATTATAATGTTCAGGGTGTTTTGCATTGTGTTTCTTGTGATTTGGTGTTGTTTTCTGAATTAGACTGAATGTGTTTTCTGTTCTCAGAATTGCATCAGGAGCAGGAGGAGCCCGACTCTGCGTGTGAAGCTACGCAGTATTTTTTTGAGGACATCACCCCAGAGACCTCCAGCGGTACTGCTGCATGCTCACTCTTACCATACTATATAAGCGTTTGCAGTGAAAATGATGCTTGATACCTAGAAACTGATGCTTTGACCTCTCGTTGATAGGCCTCGACCAAAAGAGCCGAGCTGAGAAGGAGGAAGGTTTTGTAGGAGTCACCTTTAAAAGTGAAAAAGGTGAGAGAAAACAGCCTCTTCTTTAAAACAGAGCTGATGTTTGATGCTGGAGAACTGTTTAAATGTGCAACACTCTCTGTGTCTTCTGTGTAGTTAAGAAAACGCACACTCCAGACTACCGTACATACCTGCGTCTGTGGAACCAGGAGACCAAAGCAAAGCTAGAGAACATGAAGGATCTGCCCAAACTCAACCAGGTACACCTGGAGACCGACCTAAGTTACATCATTAGTTTAACTCCTGTTAAAACAACTGTTCTCCATTCACAACCCTCCGAATGTAGAGAAAAGTCTCTTCAGAGGCTGAACAAGAAAGATCACAAAAATAAGCCTTTTCTTTCTTCGCAGTACAGTGATGCCAGAAAATGTTAAAAAATAAAGTGTAAAATAAATTTCATCCATAGTAAAAATTTATATATGCGTGTCTACTATGTATTTTTATTATGTATATATAAATCCACACAAAATATTTACATGGATATATATATATATATATATGAATGTGTTTGTGTGTTTTTTGTATCATTTATATT
>JAUMHE010000042.1:21674978-21686288 GCA_032359235.1 Enteromius mattozi
CACACACACACACACACAGAGAACAAAGTATGTCTGACACCGTGTTCACTGTTATTTGACACCAATAAAACTCATTGTTATTGCTGTAATAAAGTCAAATATAAATATCAGATGAAGCATTTAAAAGTGAGAATAAAATGAGAAATGTTACCATTGGCAACTCACTGAAGTTGAAACGTTAAAGTTTTAAAATGACTACAACTGAAATAAAAATAAATAAAAGCTTAAAAAGTATAAACAACAAGCTTAAACTAAAATGAAAAGTAAAACTGAAAATGTATAATTAAAGGCTAATTCAAAATGTTAATAAATATTGTATAAATAACAGTAAAATATAATATATAATATAATATATAATATAAAAAATAAGGCAATTACTTAATTAAATTAATTATACATATAAATTATATATATTTATATATATATATATAACAAAAGCGCAAAAAAGCAGATAAAATAAAGCTAAAATTCAAATGAAAACAGATAATATAAAACATATAGACAACATATTTATAAATACTGTAATAGTATATAAATAATAATAATAATAAAGCAACACTAGTTGTATGTTATAAAGTATATAATAAATGCATTTATTTAAAAGATTCACACATAATTATTTCAGGAAAGACACTAAGGCAACTGTATCATTTGTTAAATGAAACATAGAAGAGAAATTGTGTCTTTAAGACAAAATGGCAATATAAATAATTTTAATTAGATTTATTTATGACAACATATATTTGAAATTTTAACAATAGGAATGGACATATAATTTATATGCGGTACATAATGAATAAATTAAAGATTAAAGATAAAATAAAGATGGAGGGACAGTAAGGTAACTATTTGTTAATCAATAAAATGAACAAAAAATAAAGAAACCTAGACTTCAAAACTTTTTTTTATTTTTATTTAATAGCCGAGAGAGAGATTTTTAAAAAGAACAAGAAAATGACAAAAGCACGGGTTCTACTCCAGACACATTGAAAAAAAACAAAATCTCTGACTTTAAGCACAAACTCTTCGGTGCAGCACATTCAGTAACATCATGTTTTCTGCCTCCAGACAATCTTCCGTGTCATTTCACGTCTGCGTTCGGAGCCGGTTTCATCACGACAGTGATCGCGTCTCCTGTGGATGTGGTGAAGACACGTTACATGAACTCTCCTCCCGGTCAGTACCGAAGCTCCCTCAACTGCGCCTGGACCATGATGACCAAAGAGGGCCCCACCGCCTTCTACAAAGGGTGAGTGAAACAAGCTCAAACAAATAATATTTCCATTGATGTATGGTTTGTTAGGATCAGACAATATTTAGCCGAGATTGAAAATCTGGAATCTGAGGGTGCAAAAAAATCTAAATATTGAGAGAATCATCCTTAGTGATGCATATAATCAAAACTGAAGTTTTAATATATTTATGGTATAAAATTGATATTTACAGAACATGATCTTAACGTAATATCCTAATAATTTCTGGCACAAAAGAAAAAATTATAATTTTGATCCATGCAGTGTATTGTTGGCTATTGCTACAAATATACCCAAGCTACTTATGCTCCAGGAACAAACGAAGCAAATGTTGATAATGTGTCACGCCTTCAGGTTCGTGCCGTCTTTCCTTCGGCTGGGCTCCTGGAACGTGGTGATGTTCGTGTCGTTCGAGCAGCTCAAGCGGGCCATGATGATGTCCAGGAGCAGAATCGAGGCTGCGGCCTAGATCTTCACCTCAGACCCAAATCCTTTCACACTCACGGACTCACATGAGCGGCTGTTAAACTCCTCTGACAGGACGAGAACCGGAGCAGCTTCACAGTTTCAACAGGCAACAGAACGGGATGTGCATCAGTGAGAATCTGACAGAAACATCAGAACCAGATCATCCTTTCTCTTTCAGGGTAAACCACTATAAAAAAACGGCTGCTCAGTACAACGACTGATCGATCATGCAACGCAAAAATTGAAATGAAAGGATCTTAACCCCCCTGATACCTTAATGTACATAATGTTTATGTAATATTTATATTTCCTCATTTTTTAAGCAATTTGTGCTTTGTTAAAAGCAACTATTTACCTTAATGTCTATTTAACCCTAAATATGCAACGAATAACCCTGGAATGACCTAGAAAGTGAGATTGCCTCATGACTGGAAACCTATAAACACATAAAGATAAGCACATGTGCCTCAATAAAACAACTTTACACTACTTTTGGGAGTCTTTGTGGTGACTGTGTACTGAAATAAGTGCATAAAACAATCATTAAAAAGCAAAAACTAAATACATAAAATTTACTTTGGAAAAATACCTATTTTGTGACATGCAGAATAACTTCAAACAGCATTTTGCTTATGCATGTAGAATTGCTGAACATGTTAGGTTGTGATTCTTCATGTGAAACAAGCTTATTGAAAAGCATGCGCATACAATGATGCAATGATGCAAATGTAAATTTAAAGGAAAAGTACTATTTTGCATTTAAAAAAAATGTATCGCATCATGCATTAATCACACGCACACACACACAAACATTATACGCATGCAAATTTTATGGCAATATTTGGTGAAGAACTACAAGGAATGTTTTTAAAATTTCATATATCACAGGGTGAGAAAAAATCTAATAAAGGAATAAAAATGACTGAAATAAATGGGGAGTAGTCAAGAGGACAGAAAGCTATATTTATATATATATATATATATATATATATATATATATATACATTTTGACCTGACAATATTAACTGCAGTTTAATTACGCACTTTAAAAAATACATTATTTTACTAACGTCTCAGTTCTTAAATTCTTATTGCCAGACCTCTCAATAAAAAGCAGCACACATTGTATTTAAATATTCAGTCACTAATTTTATTCTTCATCGTTAGGAATGAATCCAACACTATAAAATGAATCGGGTCATCAGGAATAAAAAGTTACATCTTCAAAACCGAACACCGTTTATAAATAAGACGACACAGTGCCACATCGACGTTTGTGCATACATATGCTGTACTTTGGAATTGAGTTGAGGTCTGAATAGCAATATTCACAACAAAACAGATTCGTTATTAAATACTCGTTATAGGCCACATCAAAGAGTTGTGCAGATGATGACAGGTGCGGGGTTTAATACAACTTAAACACACTTTAACATGCAAAGAGGCTGAATCATCTGCGTACAGAAGAATAAACAACTTCCTAACATCTTACGAACAGAAACGTCAACTTCCTGAGATGGGTAAACATGAAGAAGCAGGAGTCACGTGACCACGACTCAAACGTTCAAGTGTGAAGGGAATTCAAATCGGTTCATTGGAGAGTTTAAAACATTACTTTGAAGTATTGTTAGTAATACTTAACAGCGTAAGTCTTTTCCCTGACCAGGTCAATGTAGCTAAACAATCAGCTATGTACTCTTGATGTACAGATGTTTAATGAGTAGTATTCAAATAAATTTTCATGCACGTTGTACATTTCCCAACTAAAAACTATCATGAAGTCAATGGAAAAAGAAAAGAGAAGCAGCTGTTGCGGTTTCCTTTTGTCTGTGAGATGATGCTGGAATGCTGGAATCACTTCTCTTGGTCCACGGTCATGATGAGCGTGACCTCGGGCATCTGAAGCTGACCTTTGACCTTGTCGTGGAACTTCTCCCTGTAGTGATTGAACTCCATGATGCTCTCCGGCTCCTCTTCCAACCAGAACTTATCAAACTCGTACGCCAGGTAACCTGCCAACAGGAAACAGTGGAAACACGCGACATGGAGGAAAAAAAAAAAGTTTACTTTTTACGTAAAGAAAAGTAAGTCTATTTTGAAAACATTAATGCAGTATTTACTGTAACATACTCCAAGATAAATAAATAAAACATTTGTTTAAATCAGTGCAACAAACACTAGTTTGCTGTCATAAGATAAACATATACTAAATACACACTAAAAATACATTTATTATTAAATATGTTATTATATAAACATTTATTGCATTTATTGTAAGTAATAATATAATAAAACAATAAATCATAAAAAAAAACATTTTTATATATTTGAAATTTAATACAAATTATAAATAATAAATAAAAATAATAAAAAACGAGACAAAAAAAAACTGCACTTTCTTAAAATTTGGCTTTATTTTCCTTAATCGTAATGTAATTTTTATTTATTTTGGAAATTATTTCTTTACTATTTTCGAACCACGATCTTTACAGGTTGTCACACTCATCACTCTTTACACATATTTCTCAAAAAATTATAAATAAATCTATAAAAAAAATGTAATATATAAATATATATATATTAGTACTGTCAATTGATGAAATAAAAAACTAATGAATCACTTAAAAATACTTTTATATTGCAATAACTCAATATTCAAATTAATGTAGAAAAAACTTTAAATAAAAAAGGCTAGTCAGCTAGCTATTAAATGCATTACATTTCTTAAAATTACTTAAAATAACTTCTAATTTAATCGAAATTAAAACAATCTTCACATAAACCTACTATCACTTTTTTTTTTTTACTTACAGTAGAAATGATGGAAGTGCTGCATTTTGGGTTTTCCAGAGACTGTGTTGTAGAAATGAAGCTTCAGAGCGTTACTCTTCATTAGGCTGTATGCCATCTCTGTTAGATTGATGCCCACTATGGCATACGAGTACCTGAAACAACCCAGAGGAGTACTTTTACCAATTATGATACCAAGAATCACTAAACATGGCATAAATGAGCACTCACCCTAGTCTGGGGTGATTGGCGTGTGACAGGACCTGCCGGGCTGTGTCTGTGTAATTCTCACTGAAAAAACTGGCCAAACAAAGAAAAACTTGATACAATGAAGCAATGAAGCATCATCTTGTCATAAGCTGAGAAGCTGCACTTACAGGAGGTTAGTGAGTCCCAGCATCCCCATCCCTCTGAAGTCAGTCTTGGGATCGTCGCCCTGGAAACCAATGTTTCCCCACTGCTTAGTGATCCTGGACTCCAGCTTCACTGACGGCATTAACAGATCCCACAACTGACAGAAAACAAGCAGAACTGAGAACCTCTGAAGCTCAGTCACCTTAAAATGATCATTAAAATGAGATTACTCACCTTTAGAAGCATGTTCTCATGTTCTTCATTTTCTGAGTCAAACACCTGTTTTCTTAGTTCCTCGACCGCCTCAAACAACTCGTTATATCCGTTGATTTGTAACAAACACTGACGGAGATTCACCTTAAACCTGTAGGAGAGATTTCTGCATGTAACACTGCAGTCAGACCTTGATGATATCCATAACATACACAAAAGTTGAACACATGCTAAAAATAAAACAATAATCAACCTTAAAAATAAAACTTAGCAACTAGACAAGTAGAAAAAGCAGTAAAAAAAGGGTGTTAGGGTTATTAGTTGATTTAATCATTTAATATTAGCATTACTGTTCATTCAAGTACTTATTTTATTACATCTGACAAATGCATAAATGTAAATAAATACACAAATAATTTAAACACATTTCTGAAATATATTTATATTTACTAAAAGCAAAATGACAAAATCTAGACTTCTACATTTTTATTCATCTTACATAGAATAAAAAACACATTATAATAGCACGTTTTAATTTATGAAAAACAAAAAAACTGTGCTGTCAAATGATTAATTGCATCTAAAATAAAAGCTTTTGTTAACATAATAAATGAGTGTATACTGTGTATATTATGTATATATAAATACACACACATGCATGCATCTATTTAAGAAAAATATTTATATATTAAATATATTTATATAACATAGCATTTCAGAATATGAATATATAAATGTATGAACAAATATTTTCAAAATATATACTGTATGTGTGTGTATTTATATATACATAATAAATATACACAGTATATATATATACATATATAATGTAAACGAAAACTTTTATTTTAAATGCAATTCATTGCATCAAAAACATTGTGCAACAAATTGGCACCAGGGGCTAATAGGTAGAAACGATGGTTTGTCTAATATGAAAAAATTACAATTTATGCTATCATAAAGAAAATACAGAAATATTTAATTAAATATTTATTTAAATATTTAATGCACTCAAAAAACTAAAAATTTAATTAAATTTAGACGCCAATCTTAATGTGTTTGACTGTGTGGTAAGAAAGAAAACTAAAATAAATAAATAAAACACAATCATCATCAGATCAAATCATGTGACTGGAAAAAGGTTGCAAAATGTTCAAGTGTATTTTCCCAACTGAACGAAGTGAGTGCAATCTTAAGAGAGCCTCACGTAGGATCTTTCTGCTCCTTGATTCTCTTCTCCTGGATTACTTGAGCCAGACAGTCGTCCAAATCATTCTCCTTCAAAGATAAAGCTCCTCGCAATACCTGATCAAACACAAACAAACACACTTCAGAGCGCAGCAGAGACTGAGGTTAATCCATCAGATCAATTGTTCTCGAGTGAAGAATCTGGTCAATATTAATGTTCACCTCGGATAAGAAAGCAGTGCAGAAACACTTACCCTGCTTTTAGAGGACTTCAGGGAATACTCTACAAGACAAGCAACAATGACAAGTCATGCACGACAATTCAAATGCTGTTCAGCCTAAAATTGACTACTAATGGGTTAAATGACTCTTTCTATCACCTATCTGTGCTGTCCTCATTGCTCCAGCTTTGCACTGAGCACAAATACGCTGCAGCTCGCATCTTCCTGTGACCAGCCGGAGGAACCATTTCAACCAGAAGCGCAGACACGAGGAATAGAAACACTGCCAGATATACCCCAACATCCTCTGAAACACAAACAGCATCAGTTAGTTCCAGTCCAACTGCACTCTGTCAGAAAAAAATGCATGCAACAGGGATACCACATACACAAGACGGACACTTTCCGTGTCTTTTCTTAGATGCATACAGCTCATGCAAGCAGTGAACACTGGCCTTAGAGCTAAACATCAGTAATGCAGACTTTCCTCTGTCCAAATGAGCTGCTGTTGCTCTCTGTACTGTGTGAAGACAGCGAGCCTTCTGCTAGGAATAAGCATTATTGGTAATCTCTACCCAATAAGACCTGTGCTGGACTCTGTTTACACTGTCCACCTTCAAATCAGACACACTGGTCAATTAGATGACCAATGCAGTTTAATCATAAGCCACAAGTGACGCTTTAAGAAAACCAGCAGGACAACACAACAGGTTGTTCGCGCGAGAGACACACACTGGACATCAAAAACGTAAACAAACAAATAAGTCAACTAATGACGCATTTCACGTGACGCTAGCAACGTTTATACTGCTTCACGTTGGCTCGCACGTCTTTTTTATGGCATTTAATACTATGTGCTAAAGATTTTGTGGAGTCCGATAACTGTGTGGGTCGCACTTACTAGCAGCCTCGTCGCCCGGAAATGATTCGGATTGGTGCGCATGCGCAGAAGAACTGACCGTGCTCCCGAAGGGCGCAAGTGAACGCTAATGGCCACTTTTCTCTGACAAAACACTTTCTCAGTGCGTTTAATGTTCCCCAACACTGTTACAATGTATTTGTATTAATTTATCGTATATGTGGTAGGTCCTATATGGGATATAAAAGGTATGAATATAACGTTACGCTTATCTGTGGGGAAAATTTCTCCAAAAAAAACTACTTTACGATAATCCTTTGAATTTCCAAGCCTTTTAAAAACAGTAAAATTTTAAAAGCTGAACATAACTTTTATTATTGTTATAAAACCGAATATATAGGAGAGAAAAAGTCGCAATAAAATCACAATTTCTTAAAAACTGTTCAATAACGTCATTAAAGCTTTCTATTATTATTATTTATGTATTTATTTTTTAAGTAATGACAATAGTTGTAGATCAGAAGCTAATATTTCGCAGCTGGTTTAAACTTAAGGTATCCATATTTGTGCATATGGTATTTATTTACCCATCACAAGTTATTAAGACATCATTATTGTAAATAATATTAGAATGGAAAAGGACCTTCCTGATACTACAAAGCTGGTGGAACAAGAAATTGAAAAACTGATTATTTGAAAGCAGAATTGTTTAGAATAATAACAGAAATAGAATAAATGTGACGTAGAAAAATAATTAGAACATTTAGGATCCATTTATAAAAAGTTAAATACCTACTATTAACTGAAACTCTTCCAAAAAGAGCTAAGCAGAACTAAATTCATTCAATTCACAATGTGTCCAAGAAGCGATTTCCTGTGAAGGTGCAAGTTTTTGGATTCGTTAGCAGCTAGTTGTAAACAGTACAGTAAAACCATGCTACAAACCGGTTTATGATTTCGGTAATAAATCAAAATGGGATAAATACCACTTTTCGTACAGCTAGATTAACTGACACGGGAAGCCTTGCGTTCTCACTAATACTTTAAAGCTGAGGCGGATATTATCCTGATATTTTAGTCTTAATTTTTTTCATGATGCATCAGCATTTTCCAATCCTGTAGGATCCCAAAGTCCTTCTTGCATTCTTTCTCTATCAAACACAAACAAAAATCGTTTAGTTGGACAAAACCACAAAGTACACAAAGTAGCTTTTAAGTTCTGTTCAGTTCTATTTTTAAGAGTGAAAAGCAGCTGTGAACAAAAATACAAGAACAGAGCAAAACAAAAACAAGGCAATTATTTACCAAAACACTCTATAAATCATCAGCTAACAGAAAAGAAACATACAAAGCAGCAGTGAAATAATAGGGAAATAAATAACCCACTAACACATATCAGACCAGTCTTGTATTCAGTGAAAATTCAGTGCATTTAGTGAAAGTGCTCTCAGACAAGAGTAACACTGTGAAAGAGTCAAAACTGGTGTTTCTCTGAATGTGTTTTTTTACTTCTGAATCCATCAGGAGGCACTAGAGAGCTGAAGCGTAATAACGGCGGGTCCAGCGAGCGGAGGCCGTCTTTACTCAGCCTCAGGGGTGGAGGCGGTGGAGGGAATATAGAGGGGATCACACCACTGCTAACATCATTAACTGTGTTGTTGTTGTCGTCATCACTAGCAGCGGTTTCCATGACACTGCTAGCGCTGGTTTTCGGGCAGCGAGGAAGGAATGAGCCTCTATAGTAGCGATGATACAGAAGAAACGCCACCAACAGCAACAGCACGATGAGTAACGTGATCAGGCTCACCACGGCGTACATGCCCCCGAGGATTCTGGGAGACGATGTCCAACTACAGTCTGGGACGCGAGTGGAGGCTATAATGAAATAATAGGTTTGTGTAAATTATCCTTTTAGAGAGATATGAGAGTGGTCTAATTCAAGATAATGTCTCCCACAGCAGTCAGCATAAAGTTCTGACAACTCTTACCAGGTTCAGATGATGCCACACAAGCCCTGGCTCCAGGCCCATGTGGATCCTCATGGTAACCATGGATACAGTGACAGGAGTACGAGCCGAACTGATTCACACACTCCGCGTGAGCATCGCACGCCGCCATTTGCGTCTCACACTCATTGATGTCTGTTCAAACACACACAAATGGGCCGTTCAGAAAGTATTCAGATTAACAGGTGTAAAGTTAAGTTATTTTTCAAATGTGAAGTTGCGAAACAAAAATTGAGGTTACTGTGGATCTTGTTTAGGTGCTATACCAAAAATAGCCACTTGGTGACAGCCAAACTCCACTGAATATTTTAATGCATTTTCCTGTCCTCAGTTTGTCACAATATTATTTATATCATACATATATTATTTATATAAACAGACACCAAATGTAGAATCTTAAGACTTGAATCTTTCTCAAGATATGCGTTTTATCAAGATCAGAAGAGAGCTTAAAAATTAAGTTCAAGTTTAAAAAGTTTAATATGACACTTGACATTATACACTAGAGGGAGGAGCCCAATGAAATTTCCATGGTTACCCAGCATCAGGTTTCAAAATGGTTTTTGACAGAATGAGTTCTGAGTGTTTAGACTTTGATATTGAATTAAGGATAATTATTAAAACAAGTAATTGCAAAAAAGGGGAGAAAAAAAAAAGTGCCAAGCATACCACGAGTAAACAAAAAGGGTTATTTTTCCACAAAAAGTATTATTAAACATTATTAACATTATTATTAAACAAAAGTATTATTAAACATCCACATTAGTGGTCTATTCCATAAGCACAGCTACAAATAAATAAGTTAGTCAGTCATAAAACATGCTGTAAAACAGCCTGATTTTAAGAAACTGCTAGGGTTTAGTTGCATAAACAGCCATTAAGTACTAAAATAAACTAAAAACAAAAATTATATAGACATTTAAAAAATAAATATGTCAAGTGCACAACAAAAAGCAAAATGTGAAAAACTCATTCAAAATAATAATAATTAAAAAAAACACCAAGCATATTATGCAACTGGCCACAGGTTGAACTTTGGTTAAACTCTATACCACAGTAAGATCCTGACACAGCAATAGTCAGAGAGTAGTGTGTGTGTGTGTGTGTGTGTGTGTGTGTGAGAGAGATGTGTCTTCAGCATGCGGTCAGAAGAAGAAAGGCTTCTGTAAATACAGAGGAACCTAAAGATTACAGGACAGATCAATGTGAGTGTGCTGTTAGATACCCTCAGTAGAGATGGAGGCAATGACTCCCTCTGTGTTTTGGGATTTGACGGCTCCGCCCTGAAGCCCCTGCAGACTGGCCTGAAGACCCCTGTGTGTCTGCTTCCCTACAGCTGCCCTCTCAAACTGCAGCCACACGATGAACAACACACCAGAACTCAACCTGCAGACAAATCAGTCTGTGAGCAGATGGCTTTGGACCAATTTAGAAAGTGAGCTTTGTACTTACTTTTTTAGTCTTTTGAAGTCCAAGCTCTTTGGAGTGAGACGTCCAAATACTCCTCGTATCTATAAACCAATTTTGAGCAGAAAAATGCTGCTCAATTGTCAACAGTATTCTGAATATCTATAAAGGGAGTCTTAATGTTGAACCTCACCATGTTCTCTAGAGCAGATCTGAGTGAAGAGGAGTCTTCATGATGTTCAGGCTTCAGACTGATCTCGACACTCACCTCGAACAAGAGCTCTGATTGGACAGATGATACGACATCAAATGTATGCTGTGTGTGTCATCTATCATTTGTAAAAATGAAACTGCATTGTTAGGTTGATGTGTTAAACCATTTGAAAGCACATCTCACCTCCAGGAGACTGGCGGATGTGGGTGACATTTCGTAAGGTTTGCTGGTAGAGAGCTTTCTCTGTAGAATGAACACCGTTAATGCAAGAAAAATCTTAGATATAATTAAAATGCCATATAAAACAAAAAAAAAATCATAAAAAAAAATAATACTA
>JAUMHE010000042.1:21727883-21743152 GCA_032359235.1 Enteromius mattozi
TTATTAACCATCTCATTTACAAAGCCAGGCAACATCTAGAAGATTCTTTATAGAATCAAGGTTCTTGTGGTTCGTTCTTTCTTTTTCAATATACAAAGTAAACATAGTTTTTGATATCCACCACAGAGAAAAAAAACACAGCGAGGCCGTCTCAGCCTCACATCCTTAAGTACAAAACTGGCACAGAAGACAATCGTAATAATAATAATAATAATAATACACGTGAATAAAAACGCAAATTAAATTATGCACTGACGGGACTAAAACGCTGTAAACCTTTTCCCTGTTTCACTGCAGCCTCGAAAACAAACCACTTCAAAACAAAGAAACCAACAAAAATCACGGTTTAAAAAAAAAAACTTCCCTTTGACGAAAAGACGCTCCAGTTGGTTTTTCGTTCTGTTCAATTAATGCGGAGCTCAGCTTTCTGGAACCCGGAAAACAGAACTTTTTGTGTTGCAACACGAAACAGATGAAGAGCGTGGCCAAAGGGATGGAACAAAAAAAAAACACAATAAAAAAAAAAAGAAGTTGGGCTTTAATTACTCTTAAAAAGACAAAACTGAACAGCATGGCGAACGGAAAAACGTGAAATGCAAAAACAGGAGCGACGTGAAAGTAACGTCACAAAGCTGAGGGGCGTGTCCCTCCTTTCCCGTTTGAAAGTTTGGCAACCACAGCGATAGTGGCCTCGACTGTGCGTGACAGCATCTCCAGAGCATCCTGCGCGAGGGTGTGACCACACCCGCCTGACTCCGCCTCCTGGAGAGAGCAACTCCGTCCCTCAGCAGAATCCGGCAGGCTGGAGAGTAAAAGCACAGAGTCGGCGGAGGAGGAGGAAGTGGAGGGCACTTCCTCTCGCTCTGGCTCCGCCTCCTGCGCTTCCTTCCGCCCATCCTCCTCTTCCTCCTCCTCTCGTCCAGCTATCTGCACCGGAGGGTCGTCTGTTCGGCCGAACGCTTCGGGAAGGGAGGAGGATGATGAAGAAGATGAGGATGATGATGAAGAAACGTCCATTTTCTTCTCCTCAAGGGACGCGCTGTCGGGAGAGGGCGGGTCATTTTCCACTCCCGGGTCAATGAGGGAGGAGTCTCGGGTTTCAGTGTCTGACGTGCTGGTGGGCGTTAATGCCTCTCCTGGCTCCGCCTTCTGCTCTGAGCAGGGAGCCAATGAGGAGGAAGTAGACGGAGTGCAAACGCCACTGTCTGCGGGTCGATCCTCAGCACTGCTGCTCACCCGCCGCCGCTTCACTGGAGTGACGCCTTCCTCTTCCACTGACACACACACAGGAAGCAAAAAATGAAGCAGCACGCACCCAGTGATGTCATTAAACATTAGTGCATATTATCCGTAAAACCCACTTAAATTTAAAGACTTTTAAACCGTTTTAGGACTGTTTGTAAAGAGTAATTATTGTTGTCTCAAAGTGTTTAGGTATTCTGACCTTATCTTTCAAAGTGCTCTGTAATAATTATTACTATTATGTAAAAACACTATTTTAAAAGGATGCATAGCTACAGTATGAAGTTAATGTTTAAAATACACGTTTGGTAGTTTGTAAGATAAACATATTTGTGTGTGTGTGATATATATATATATATATATATATATATATATATATTTATCACATCACACACACAGTCATGGCCAAAAATATCAGCACCCTTGGTAAATATTATCAAAGGTGGCTGTGAAAATTAATCTGCATTATTAATGCTTTTGACCTGTTATTTAAAGAATTCACAAAAATCTAACCTTTTATTGGTTAATAAGAATTTAAAATGGGGGGAAATATATGAAATAAATGTTTTATATATATGAAATTATATATTACTGAAATATTGTATTTATTGTCTAAAATGTATTTTGTAGTCATTTGGAATTTAGTTTAAGAAAACCCTAGCTGTTACTATCATTTTATAAATAAATTGCAGAATAATAATAATAATAATTATTATTATTATTAGAAATAATAATTATTTGATGTACAAAAAATACATTCTCTCTTTTTGTACTCAAAGCTGTTGCTACCATTTAAAAAAAAGATTAAAATAATTTAAAAAATAACAATAACATTAGTATTAATTAATAATATAATACATTATATATTTTTTAATAATTCAAAGCCATGCACTGTACGTGTGTTTGTCATTATACATTGTGTATTGACACCTTTGGCTTTGCGTTCCTTGGCCTCCATCTCTAATGTGGTGCGGTGCTGCAGACACAGTCTGCATTTGGACAGCAGCTCCTGTAGAGCCGGGCCTAAAGCAGGGTCCAGCTGCTGAGGGGCGTAAACTGACAGCACCAGCAGCAGCGCACGCAGATCCTTTAACACAGACAGAGTAAACAACGATAAATAAACAGTGCTGCAAGAGTGACGCCACGAGGAGGAGCTGTACTGACTGCGTTCAAGAGGCTGCTGGTCTTGCTCATCTCTGCTCTCTGATTGGTCAGCTCAGGCTGCAGGCTGTGGTACTCGTTCAGCAGGTTGGTCACCAACACGTTGACGAGATTCGAGCAGCTCTGGCCTGATAACACCTGCACCTGCACCTAAAAAACACACACACACACACAGAGATCAAGTTTCAAACCGCAAGAGAGTGGTGTAGTTACTCCAGAACTAGATAAGATTAACTCATGATTCCAGTAAAGCTGCTTGAGAAGTAGATGTGCATTTACTTTATGTAAGAAGCAGGTGAGGAAGGAGTAGGCGATGTTGTTGTTGAGGAAGTTTCTCTCGTCCATCAGGATGCACTTCATGTATTCTCCAAACGCCGGATCCTCACACAACAGCTTCACACACGACTGAGCCATCGCACACTGACAGAGACCAGAAATCACACACATCTCACCCTCACTTCTGACTGGATGACACAACTTTGTTTTTAACTTATGTGTGAGAGGTTACCTGAGACTGAGCGAGTTCTGTCCATAGTTTTGGAAAGAGAGCCAGGTGTAGAGGAAGTCCTTCATATGCTATTAACACACCTGCACAAAGGTGAATAAACACCATCAGCACACACACCCACACAGAGTCAAACTGAGCTTTAGAGAGTAAATCATCCTTACTGAGTTTCACCAGAGTCTCTGTGAACTTCTCACAGTTGATGGCGACTCGACAGAGCAGGTGAATAAACTGATGATACGACAGGAAGTAGTCCAACAGCATCCTGTCATACACCTCATCCTTGCCCTACAGGACACACAAAACGCACTGGATGAATAATTAAAGCTCAGTGTGCGACAGGATTCATGCGTCGGTCTCGTACACACCTTACTGGTCTCCACCATGGAGGGCAGCAGGCACATGTTGAGCTCAGGTCTGGGAGGACGAATGTTGTTCTTCCCGCCCATCAGCTTGATATTCTCTCTACAGGGCAGGTACGGCCCAAACGACACTGCACACACACACAGACAGGGTTATACACCGTGATGATGATCAGTGCTGCAAGTAAGCTGCTTCTGCGTGACTCACTAGGGATGTTGCTGTGGTGGTAGGTGCAGTGGTTGTGTTGCAGGAAGGGCACGAGCGTGTGCAGGAAGTCATGAGGACTCAAGAGCACCAGCTCCTTCAGCACATCTGAGAAAGATGAACATGCACATTCAGATCATGTTTATCTACTCTGCTTCATTTAAGCGGTGTGTGTGTGTTTTTTGGATGTGGCAACTCACCCAGACAGGCGTTGCGCAGCTCTGGAGGGCTGTACGAGTTCAGCAGCGTCAGCAGCTTATGAGCGAAGTCAATCCTCTCCTGCCACTGGATCAATGCCTGCTTCACATCTACAGATAGACACACATCAGCAGTGATTGAGAGTACAATACACATACAAGTGCATTTTGAGTAATCGAGTACTTTTGGTATTTCATAAGACACATTACGGGAAATTAGGTACTTCAGTACTGATTCATAAGAACGTTTTGTTAATGAGTGATTTTGTACTGAACATTAGGGTGTATTATGGGTAATGAGTACTTTTTCCATTGCCTCGAGATGGCTACTGTTCCAGCATTAGCTTGCCATTGAAAATGGTCAACATGACAAACATTTTTTTCTCAAGTGTGATTTTTAAGAGTACTTAAGAAGCATTGCAGAAGTACAGAAGTCATTAAGGTGCATTATGGGTAATGAGTACTTTTGCATCGTTTCTTTAGGTGCATTATGGGTAATGAGTACTTTTGCAATGCTTGTTAAGGTGCATTATGGGTAAAGGAGTAGTTTTGCATCACTTCTTTCGGTGCATTTTGGGTAATGAGAATATTTGCAATGCTTGTTAAGGTGCATTATGGGTAATGAGTACATTTGCATCACTTCTTTAGTTGCATTATGGGTAATGGAGTAGTTTTGCATTGCAGGATATACTTTTGTGCTCCACATTTAGGTGTATTATGGTTAATAAGTATGTTTGTAATACATAAAGTGCATAACGGGAAATTAGGGACTTCAGTATAGATTTTTCAGGGGAATCATGGGTACTGAGTACTCTCTTTTGTATTGCATGCTACAACGACATCCCACGTCATCCACAGGGAACGGCTTGCGTGTACAACTTTTAGCAGAAACTAGAGGTTACTGTTAATAAAATTTTAAATATGGATGGTATACTGCGGTAAATGAGTAATTTTGTATTGTGTATGGTGCATTATGGATAACAGAGCCTCTGTATAGCTTGTTATGGTGGGTAAGTAATGAAGAACCCTGGAGCTATTTATTGAATGTTTATTATGGGTAATCATAAACATCAGTGAAGTGTGTGGTGTATTGTGGGTTATGCACTACCTTTGCGCTGTAAGTAGGGCCGCGTTGCCTTTAAAACAGACAGAAAAATAGACAGCAGCTCCACTAGATCACCGGTCACGTGACACGCAGTGGCTTCATGGTACATCATGTGCAGGGTGTTGAAGGACTGTAGACAGAGAAATGTTTAATTCTATATGACAGTCCTTTAAAATATGAAGATGAACAAAAAGAGTGAGTGAGAGTTTGAATACCTCAGTCATGAGGATGAGTCCTCTGTTAAACACCACCAGTAGTCTATCCTCATCGTTCTCCAGCAGTATACGGAAGGCACTGAGATTACACGAAGAGATCAGTATAAATGAAAATAGCTCAGTCTTGTAAAGACTCAACCAGACTTAGAGAGTGTGTGTGTACCTGATGAGAGTGGTCCAGCAGGAGCGCCCATCCAGACAGCGCAGGTAACAGCTGATGGTGGTCTTCTTGAACTGCTTCACGTCCTCCAGCTCTTCTTCTCTCATATCAGGCCTCTGAGCCACAAACAACTGCATCAGGTTGAACAACTCCTCCACGGCCTGCAGAGAAAGAAAAAAACAGTGTTATTGACTTGAACCGAATTAAACTGAATAGTTGAGGCTCAAAATGCTCATATTCCTTCAGACACAGAAACACAGTGAGAGACAGGAGGCACTTGAAGCTTAAAACATTAAACGATAAACAAAAAAAAATGTTCAATGAAGTTTCGGAAAGTGTTGTTTATACACTTTAGGTCGTCAAACTAAATTTAGCATTATTACATGCAGTGCTTTATTTTATATGAGATTTACAATTTTAGCAAACTTGGGACAAATTTTGAGCATTAAAACACTGTTTTGATTATTTTTTTTCTAGCAATAAACACTCTTTAAAACAACTTAAAATATATAAAAATCAATTTAATATATAAAAATAACGGCATAAAATAAAAAAGTAACGATGCATAAAAAAAAAATATGATTCCACAAGGACAAATTAAAATACTTAATGTTTAAGTGACACTAAAGACTTTTATAATGATAAAAATATCTCTATTTCAAATAAGTGGCATTCTTATGAACTTTCTTTTAAGAAAAAAATTCCAGAAGAAAATTTTTATTTTTTTTTTTACAAACTATCATGCAGTTAAAATAAGAAATGTTTCTTGAGCACAAATCAGTATATTACAAAGATTTTCGAAGGATCGCATCGCAAAAACAAATAAAATTTTCCATTATATTAAAATAGATAATTATTTAATATTTCAAAACATTAATGATGATCAAATAAATGCAGCAATACTGTCAAATAACAAAGTAAAAAACAATAAAAACATATTAACACCAAACTTTTAAACGGTGCCAAAGTTCTAAAATTATTAAATTGTGCCATGGTTTACTCATGAACTATGCCATAAAAAAGAATTAAAAAAAAACAACAACATGTTTGACCGTATTTCTTGTAATAACCCTGGTAACCAGTTCAGAAACTGCTAAGTGAAGGACAGCGGGTGCTGTACTGACCCCTGGATACTGGCTGGCATGGGGCGTGAGGTTTTTGAAGGCCCACTGTATGTTCTGGTGAGACGCCAGCTGGCGGGTGAAGGTGGGCGACTGCTCGCAGCACATGCGCAGGATGGCGTAGTACGCCGGCAGCATCCCGCGGTTGAACAGCACCACCTCCTGATCGTCGTGATCAGCCAGGATGTAATTGAAGGCGATGTTTTTGGTGACGACTGGGTTCTGGACGATGAGACGCACGTTCTCACTGCAGTCCACGCAGACATTATACCAGAAGGACAGAAGCGCTTGTTTGTTGTGATTGGTGGCGATGGCCGGCTCTGATAATTTTGGCTATGAGATCAAGAGACACTCATTAGAGCTCAAATATGCATTATATTTTCATCATGACTTGTTTTCATCAGCACGTGAAGTACCTGGAAGAGGTTCCAGAGGTCCATGAAGTAGCTGGAGAACATGAGCTTCTCTGTTTTAGAGATGAGGCAGTAGGTCATGAAGCTGAAGTACTGCACCAGTTTGGTGGTCCCGTGCACCGGCACGTCCACATAGAGCTTGGCCCGGCCCAGCAGGCCCAGCAGCAGATTGTAGACCTGGTGCAGAACCACGGTGGTGTCGGGACTCAGCGGGAGGTCCCGCGTGGGGATGTGAAGAGAGCGCGTGGAGCGGAACATCTGACGGAAGGAGTTGCTCGGGATGAGAGACACCAGCAGATACGCCGCCGCTGAGAGAGAAATGATACATCAAATCACACAAGATAAGTTTTAGATGTTTGTTTGTACACATAAATTATATTTAAGGAGCTTTCAGATATTTTTAAGAATGTGTGTGGTTCTTGATGTTCTTATAATGTGTATTCATATATTATATGTATATGGGTCAAACATGTGAAGATGTCCGTGTTAAAAGAAATTTACAAAAGTGATTATATGTCCATAGAAATCACTTTAAATGTAAGTAAAGTGTCTTTTATGGTTTTTAAATACATCTTTGGAGAACATAATGTCAACATTTGGTTGAATTAATGTTACACTGTCATTCTGTGTAACAATGTTTGTGTAAAAATTCAAACAACATAATTATTCTGACTTGTACATCTTGACATATATAAATAAAAATAAAAACAAACAAAATTGCAATTAGTTTAAACAGAAAACTTGATTTGGGGGGGGTTTCTTTTCTCTTTGTTTATTTTTAATCATAATAAATAAAAACAAATAAATAAACCTTGTTATCTGTAGAAGTATATGTGCATTAACTTACACTAAAACCAGAAAATAAAAACATTTTAGTTACTTGAAATGTCAACTGAAATAAGTCTTTAAAAAAATGAATCTACTATAATAAATAACACATTTTACACTAAAAAATCTTATACTATAAATAAATCAAATGTACTATTTTTTCCAGTTAATTGTCAAGGCAACAGTTCTTATTTTTATTAAGTTCTAATTGAATTTGAAAGTAAAAAAATGTCAAAAACACAATTACAAAAAATCAAATACTAAAATTAAAACGGAAAATATATTTAAATATCTAATTTAAAATAACAAAACTTTAATATCAATCATTCTAAAATAACAGTAGTTTGGGATTTTTTATTTTTTTATTGTGTTTTTGAAAAAAGTATCTTATTCTCACTAAAGCTGCATTTATTTGATAAAAAATACAGTAAAAACTGTATTATTATTATTATTATTATAATGCAAAATAACGGTTTTCTACTGTAATGCATTTTAACATATAATTTATTGCTGTGATGCAGCGCTGAATTTTCAGCATCATTATAGTCTTCAGTGTCACATGATCCTTCAGAAATCATTTGGATGTGTTGACGCGCTGCTCAAGGAACATTCCACATTATTAATAATACTGAAAACAGTTGTTTTTATAGAAATGTGGATAATTCTTTTCAGGATTCTTCGATAAGTAGAAAGAAACAGCATTAATTCGAAATAGAAATCTTTTGTAATGTTATAAATGATTTTACGGTCACTTTTGATCAATTTAATGCATCCTTTTTGAATAAAAGTATACATTTATTTAAAAGTAAAAATACAAAAATGCATTATTATTTACAATTAAGATAAATTTTTACTTAC
The DNA here is from genome assembly GCA_032359235.1 of Enteromius mattozi. NCBI lineage: Eukaryota > Metazoa > Chordata > Actinopteri > Cypriniformes > Cyprinidae > Enteromius > Enteromius mattozi. The sequence goes on from JAUMHE010000042.1 coordinate 21,736,256, forward strand.
AGATCTCAAACATTTATTGTATGTATAACGTGTCTGTGTGTGTGTGTGTGAGAGAGAGAGTGAGTGTACTTGTGTACAGAATGTGTGTTCTTACATGTCCGGACTCGTGGGTAGTTGTGCGCCAGCAGAAACCTCTCCACCCAGTTCTCCATGTTCTGCAGGACCCAGCTGTGAGCCAGCTTATTACGCGGAGTCTGTACAGCCAACCAGTCCAAACACTGAGACGGGTTATACTCGATCACCTGACAAACAGAGATCAGACGCTCAGATTAGTGAGCCAGGGGCAGGTCCTCAACAGACACAAAACTGTCATGTAAAGAACTGTTTCAGTGGAGACGTGAGGAAGCGACAGAGAGATGGGACTGTGTGGGGACAGATTTACCTCCCAGATCCTCTGCAAGATGTAGGACGCAAACGAGGGCATTCCTGGAGGACCAGCAGCAAACTCCATCAGCATCGTCAACAGCTTGAAGAACGGATTGGCCGCCTGTCAGACGTGCACAAAATGTTAGTGTGTGAAAGAATAAAATAATAAAACAATATTAGTGAGAGCTGTTCTTACCTCTGGAGTCAGTTTAGCGATGGAGGTGAAGAGCATTGACACGATCTACACCAACAGAAGAACACAAACCATGAGACATCATGTAACAGACTGATGCAACTGTTGCATGCATAAATTTACTTAGGAAAGAGACTGTCCCAAAAACTAAGCTACACTACTGTTCAAACATTTGAGAGCCATCAAGATTTTTTTTTTTAAGAAATTTAGCAAAGATGCATTAAATTAATCAAGAGTGACAGTAAAGACATTTTTAATGTTACAAAAGATTTCTACTTCAAATGAATGCATTGATACACTGATAATAATCAGGAATGTTTCCTGAGCAGCAAATCAGCACATTATAGTGATTTCTAAAGGATCATGTGACACTGAAGACAGTTACGTGTTGTGCCTAACAACACCCCCAGCTGTTATAAATTCATTGTAAACCATGGCTTCTTGGGACTTATTGCTTATTGCAAAGGAAGATATTTTGAAAAGAGTTTGTAACCAGGCTGTTTTTGGTCACCACTGACTTCCATGGTATTTTGTTTCCTATTATGTAAGTCAATGGTGACCCAAAACAGCCTGGTTTCAAACTCTTTTCAAAACAAAGAAATTCATACAGGTTTGGAGTAAATGATGACAGAATTTTTTATTTTTGGGTGAACTATTGCTTTAACATTTATTTTTTTCCCTCTTTTTACTGTATCTTTCATCAAATAAATAAACTTTCAGAAACGTACGTGTTCTGCCAGGCGGTTGTTGTATCGGCAGAGGCTGAAAATGAGGTTGCAGGTCTGTCTGATGTTGATGCTATCTCTGATGTGCTGGAACAGGAAGGGGAAACCTTTTCCTCCGGTCAATGCGGCCATGTCACTCTGAGATAGAGTCAAGTGTCTGTAGAGAGAGACAAATGATCAGACAGATATTACTACTTTACTACAGTAAAAATGATTGATCCCATGGTTTTGTGATGCTGCAGGAATTACTTTTTTAAAGATTTCAAGGGTGAAATATGACCCAACTGAAGGGAAATATGATATGCTTTGGATGATTATAACTTCAATGCACACCTCTCAGATCGGGACTGCTCCACCAGCAGAGCTATGAGAGCGATCATCTTCTCCAGAGCAGCTGGACGGTACTTTTCCTCCGCCAGTGAGAGGATGTCCTCCTCTTCATCCTCCTCACCCTCCTCCTCCTCAGACAGAACCTCCACCTGAGGCTGAGACAGAGAGATGCATGTTATAATCTGAGAGCGGGGAAAGCCTGAATCAGAGAAGATCAAGCCTGATGAGATGAAACTCACATTTTCAGGTCCTTTAGTGCCTATGTAGAAATGCACCATTATAGAAATGGCTTGCAAAGACAAGAGGAACTGACTCTGTGAAGACAAAAACAAAATAAAGGAAGAAAATAAAGAATACACTTTAAAAATTGCATATAAATGATAAAAAAATAAGTGAAATAAGTACATAATTGCATACATACATAAGCAAAATAAATAAGTAAATACTAGTGCTGGGCAACAATTAAACATGATTAATCGCATACAAAATATAAGTTTTTGTGTACATAATATATGTGTGTGTGCTCTGTATATTTATTATGTACATGTAAATACACTCAAATGCATAAATATATTTAAGAAAAATATGTTATGTTTATATATTAAATATATTTATATATCTAATTATATGAATATGTAAATATTCTCAACATATACTGTATGTGTGGGTCTTTATATATACATAATAAATATATACAGTACACACATATTTGCATTTAATCATTGCCCAGCACTAGTAAATACATAACTTAAATAAGAAGGTAAAAAAAAATTAATAAATAAAAAATTTAAACTAAAACAAAACAAATAATTAAATAGATCAATTAATTAATAGATAAATAGTCGTTACCTCCTCTTCTCCCATTTTGGCAAACTCATATAGAAAGGCAAAGTATTCGGTCAGATGTTTGCTGTGCGGCTTCACTCCGTGCTCCATGATGGACAGCAGTGTTTTGACGAAGCGCGTCACACACGAGCGGCTGCCGATGTCCTCCACCGGCCCGTCCATATCATCAGATCTGCAGACAGACCAACAGAAATCAGAACTCTTCTGGAAGAACTTCCCCCTTTCATTTACAGGATAACAGCGTATGTGTTTGGAGACATAAGGAAGGTTATCTGGCTTCAGAGGAAGACAAACAGGGACGCATCACACACCCGTCCTCCATGCCCGGCTGCAGGTACAGGTGAGCGTGGACCGGTCTGAGGCGCTGGATCACGTGAATACACAACCTCTGAAACATCTGCAACATCACAGTAGCACATTTAGAGGAGCACATTAGCCGTTTCTTTTAAATGCAATTGTTTTCCTATAGAGGAAGGGTGTGAGTTTGTCGGTTTATAATAATAAACGTCATTTAAGAAAAATCTTTAAATAAAGGTGTTTATGTGACACTCACCTGACGTACAATCTGATTGGGACACTTGATGAGAATCTGCATTGGCCACCAGTTATCATCTGCCATCTGATCCAAAAACCACTGCGCACACACACACACAGCATTACCAAACAACACTGCTAATATCGTGTGTGTGCGTGTCTGTGTTTGTGTGAGTGAGTGAGCGTCTGTGCGTATGTGACTGAGTGAGTGAGGGAGGGAGGGAGTGTGTGTGTGTGTGTGTCTGTCTGTCTGTGTGAGTGAGTGTGTGTGTGTGAATAAGTAAGCGAGTGAGTGTGTGTGTACGTGTCTGTGTTTGTGTGAGTGAGTGAGTGAGTGAATGTGTGTGTAAGTAAGTGAGTATCTTTGTGTGTGTGTGTGTGTGTGTGTGTGTGTGTGTGTTACCTCGCAGGCAGCTTGGCTATTGTTAAATTGTTTGGTCAAGAGTTCAATCCACTGCAGCATTGTGGGCTGAGAGATAAAAGAATGAAATAAGTTACAAGAACAAAAAAACAACCATTAAACACTACAGAAAATGCCATCAGGCCTCTCGTCTATGTTATAATAGAAGATCAACAGAACAGAAGTCCATCTCACCTTTTCTTTGGAGTGGATGAATGTCTCCAGAACAAAGGATGTGCTGAGCTGTGAGAGAAAGAGTAAAACCACTTGGTTATGAACCTTACTCAAAATGATTCGTCTGAATGTGCAGATGCTTCGTGAGTTAGTGTGGTGCTGTTGATGTGGACAGACTCACCTTAGCTGTCATGAGCGACACGGATTTAGGATCCGGTAAAGTGCTGGGAATACTGCTGCACAGCTGCCACATGAAACTACACACATGCAACAAAACAAATGAAGAACAACATAGGAGAGAATGAGAGGACAGATCGTATAAATATATTTTGAAATAGAATTTTTACATTGAAAAATAAAATACAAGTAAAGAAACAGAATGGAAAACGTAATGAAATAAATGAAAAAAGAGAAAAACAAACATGACGAGAGTAGAATGAGGAGAGAAAAAAGACGCAGACATTATAATATCACTGTACATAAAAATATATTTTTAAAAATAATAATAATTGAAAAGTTATCAAAGACGATCCTTAGTTTTGTAAAATGGTTCCAGACTGTTGTCCTACCCAAAGTAAGTGTGTTCAAAGATGTTCTTGTCCTGGAGAAACTGCATGTTGTCATGCCAGATCCACTGTGAGAGAGACAGAGAGACAAGCTGTCAGTGAAATGCTCAGATGTGTGCAGTGAAGAGCGAGGGTGATGCTCAGAGGTCTGTACCTCCAGAAGGTCAGGAGAAATGTCAAAGTTAAAGTCCTTCCCATTCTCCTCCTCCACCTCCACTCTCTTATAGAACAGCATGTAGGCACTGTGGGTCTGAGGACAGACAAATCACTTTGTTCACATTTTGGGGGATTTCAAAAAACTGAAGCAAGATATTCATAATAACAACAAAATCATTAAATCAATCAATCTCTTTTATTTATATAGCTCTTTTAAAAATACAGATTCTAGCAAAGCACTGAACATTATCAAATAGGAGAATAGAGTGATGGTAATGTATAATGATGAGTTTAAACTATTTGTTTATTAAATGCAGAGACGGTCTCTGTAATCAAATCGACGATAATCACTAGACATTAGGTGCCCCCAACTAAGCAAGCCAGAGGCGACAGCAGCAAGGAACCAAAACCCCATCCATGAGAGAATGGGGAAAAAAAAAACCTTGGGAGGAACCAGGCTTAGTTGGGGCCAGTTCTCCTCTGGCCGGACGCCCAGCACCTAATTTGCAGTTAAATTTTAAGTGCACGTCAGATTGTGTAAAACACTTACTCTGTGTGTGTGTGTGAGTGTGTGTGTGTACAATCATTTTACATTATTATTGTAACAAATATAATATAAAAATGATATAAAACAACAAGAATCCATTATTTATTACTATAATAACATGTAATTAATATTATTACAATACGTAAAACACCTAAAATAAAATATAATTTAATACTTCTTAATAATAGTTACAGTAATAGCAACAACATACTATAATTAATCTAAAAATATATAATAATATACAAAAATGTTTAACTATTACTAATATGTACAACTAATATCTAAAATAAAATGAAATAATAATAATCAATTTATCAACTGAATCATTTATTAATCTGTTGTTTTATAATTATTATTATTGTGAAACAAACCTTCTCAAAGGAGAAATCCATGAACTTGTCTGTGACAGAGTCGTATGTTTTTGTCTGAAACGAGACAAAAGCATTTTTTTTTAACTTGATTTTATTATCTACATTAGTCTACTCAAAATATATATATATAAGTATATAGGATGACTTGATCTGGCGCAGACAAACAAAAAAAACCTACTGTCATCTCTCCACCAAAACACTCAGAGGCCAGCTGGGCCGAATCAAACGGCTTCACCTCTGCATCGTTAAACAGATACCTGCAGCAGGAAATGGCATCATCACAAATGCACATGATGGTCAATTATCAATTAGAAACGTTTGGCTAAAAGCGCTCAGCAGCTGAAAATGCAGCGTGAATGATCACCATTTGTTGTTGCGGTAAGCGTGAGGGTTGACGATGTCTCTGATGAAGCTGTAGTAATGGCCGCCGTCCGCCGTGCCCGTGTGCACAGTCACACCGATGAGGTCATATTCGTAACTCTCCGCCACTTTAGCATCACCGTCGTCACGGAAACCTGCAAACCAGATCACCTTTAATTGACCAGAGAAGACAAAAGCGATTTAAAGCGCTATGTTTCAGCAGAACGATCGCTCAACCTTCTTTCCTGTCTCCTTTGGCCATGAGGAAGTCCTCAGTGTATGGCGTCATGTCGAGCCGCAGCGGGAAAGAAAAGTGCGTGTTTACTTTTTCCTTCATCATGGTCACCATGTTGAACGTGTAGCGCATGGTGTTAAAGCTCAAGATCCGCGGGAGCTTCTTAAAACAAGCCCTGAGAGACAGAAAGAGATGTCAGAAAATACTCAGTGCCTTAAGAGAAAGATTTCAGCTCTCAGAGGAAAACAGCACACTACCGTTTTTCAGCTCGGACTTTCTTCCCACACTGAGAGCAGGTGTACATGTTATCACCCTCCAGAGTGTCCTTAATGGTCACTTCGTCCAGAGATTCCTGAAACACAGAGACAGAGACACATGATGCAGCAGTGGTGGTTTCGAGACTGAGGTCTCTGCAGAGCAAAAGTGAGCATTTCTGGGCGTTTTCAAACTGCTCGGTATTTTTCAATCATGCAATCAAAATGATCCCCCTGACTTAACCCTACCCCTAAACCTACCCTCACTATAAAGTCAGCCAATCAGGTAACATGGTCTAAAAATGCCTTGATGTGGTAACTCCCATTACCTTTCATACGTGGTCTTGAATGGATGGTTGGAAAACGCCCAGCCCGGTTTGAAAACGCCCAATAATTGATAAAAAACCTTCTTGTTGTTCTGCAGAGACCTATACTTCGGTGGTTTCAGTAACTCTCAATAAAAGGACTTGAAATTAATTTGTGCGCTCTGTGTATCTTATTGACTTTTAACTGATATAACAATAAGGATAACTCACATTACTTGACAGATTATATATGTGTTTTTGAGCAGCAAATCAGCATATTAGGATGATTTCTGAAGAATCATGTGACGCTAAAGACTGGAGTAATGAAGCTGAAAATTAAGCTTTGCATCACAGGAATAAACTACATTTTATAATTTATTAAAATATAAAACTTATTTTAAATTACAATATTTCACAATATTACTGCATTTTGATTAAATAAATAGGGCCTTTGTCAGCATATGAAACTTCTTTCCAAAATTAAAAAAAATAATAATAATGATAATAAAGTAGGCAAATTTTTTACTTATAATAT
>JAUMHE010000042.1:21750987-21781467 GCA_032359235.1 Enteromius mattozi
GGAATATCGGATTTTAAAACCAACAAATATTTGTATCGGTATCGGCCTTCAAAATCCTTTATCGGTCGGGCTCTAATGGATGAGTAAATTAACTGGAAAACTGAGAAACTAAGACGTGAACACATGAACAAACAATCTATAAACAAACCAATCGATGAATGAACGAGTGATGAAGTGAATATGCACATGACTGACCTCTGCGTCCATGTGCTGATGTAAGTGAAGACTCTTAAGGCATGCTCCTTCTTCAGCTGCAGGCCGTCTGAGCTGTCTGCATCCGAGACTGACACACACACACACACACAGGAGAAAGAAAGCTGTTAATGAACTGGTAACAGAATTCTAGAGCTGTCTGGGATAAGATCAGTGTTAGAGACACAGCAAACAAGTACAAATGCTAAAAGACGACTTACAGACTAAGGTTTAATACTTTATGTCAGAGATTTTTTTCAAATGACTAATTAAGAAAAACTGTGATACAGCACAAAAAAAATCTGTAATACAAGCCAAACTCACGGTACATCAAAATGAAAACCAGTGAAACTGGCAGAGAATAGTCAAAACAGAACGTCCTGTCCAAGACGGTGCTCTCATGCTGTAAAAAATGTGCGTATTTAAAAGACTGCAGAAATACTACAGTCAAAACTAATTAACAGGTTAATGAAAATACACTGAAAATCTGGAATTACTAATGAGATATTTTACAGTACCATTGCTGTCAGCTGACACTGTAATTTGAAGGACCTTAACATCCATTTAGGTGCTCTATCCCGACAAACCACACACACACACACAGAGGACAATTAATGGTTTCCACAGTGACGAGGGAGTTGCTGGACTCGGGAATGCTACCTTGGGGTTGTAAAGTTCACCCGAGCAGCTGGTTAGCCTTGACCTACATGAGATTTTCGTTCTTTCTTTCTGTAAAACAGTTTTCCTGTCTTTTTTTTCTCTGCCATTTCCACACAGCTCTACAGTAACAATCCAGGGCATTGTGTTCAAGGACTGAGAAACGGCGCTGTGATATGAGGATCTGTTATCAAAGCTGAAACCACAAAAGTACCAAAAATCCCTCAAAGTCTCACAGCACAGAAAAAAAAAAAAAAAAAAAAACCTTGCACACACAGACTGACTGAATTACAGTATTTGGTTCTTTTCAAGAGAAAAGCAGCCCGACCTTAATGACTTACAGGAATAATTCACCCAAAACGACCATTCTGTCATCATTTACTCACCCTTGTGTTGTTTTAAGACTTATTGCTCCTATGTAGAAATAAAAACTTAATTTCTCCCGAGGAACACAAAAGAAGATATTTAAAAGAATGTTCATGCTGCTCTTTTTCATTTAGCTATACCAACAAAATGCCAAAACGTACCACAATTGAGTCTTAATGACTTGTTTGATATTCAACAAAAAGTATTCTGAGAGGAACTAAAATCATTTTTACCAAGTCAGTTGTGCAATGAATATTGTGATTAAACAAGGACTGAATATGCAAAACAAACAACATAAAAGAGCTTGAATAGAATAGAAGATTTTTAGCAAATGATAACTTGAATTTCGCCTTTTCTTTACGCGAAGCTTTCATACGACTTCAAAAGACTTTAAATAAAGCATAGACCTGCACGGACTACTTTTACAATGCATTTTAAAACTCTTTTTAAACATCCAAAGCTCCTGATTGCTGTATCTTTGCATTCTTTAAAACATCTCCTTTTGTAGCTCACAGAAGAAAGCAAGGCACAATGGTTTCAGAGCATCATGAGGATGTAACTCTTTAATAGAAGAACTTTTCAAATCTAGTTAAAATGCCCTGTGATTCATATCTTTTTAAGATGCCTGGCACAACTGGTTTAGTGACTGTCTGGCTGTTTTTGACCTTTCAGAAAATGTGAAATTACAGAGTGTGCATAAACAGACTTCTGCTGACACACACACACACACTTAAGACTGCATTTAAGCTCTCTCCTGAACACAAACGCGCAGCACGCCGTGTCAGATTAACACTGTCAAACTGGCCCACACAATTGAAGGGTGTTTCTGCTGTCTATCTACACACAGCAGAGCGTCTGAGGGGTCAGATGTTAAGCTGCACATGCACATATGGGGCTGCCACTCACTACGAGGGGGATACAGACACCAGACACGCCTGAAGGCTAAAAACACACATGCAATATTGCAAATACTGATGTTTAATATTATGTGCATGTAAAAAGTACAATTACTAAACTGAATTTTTAAATTATTTAGAATATTAAATCATATTTTAAAAGTAAATGTGATAATTATACATACTTTTACCATATATATTTGGCTCTTTCGTCATCCAGCCTTACTAGTTGCTACTAAATAATGCCATGATATTTGTTTACGCAACACCATTGTCTTCCAGTTAAGCAACAGAACCTTCTGTCATATGGAGCCGACAAACACAATTCTACATAATTCTATATATTTCTAATGCAAATGCACAAAAATCCATAAGTTTTCCACCAAAGTATGTTTGTTTGGACGCTTTAACATGTGCTATGACAGCATGTTGCTTTATAATATGGTAACATGAAATACTGTTAAATTACTGTGATAATGTAGAAAAAACAAGATATTACAATGTACTATTGTGTTATATCAGTGTAGCAATCATCCAGTACAACAGTATGTATTAAAATAACACCTGATAATGAAACTGTATCACCACAGTACCCTGTAGTATGGTGTTTTTATAATATGGTAACATGTTTTTCATGGTAATTCAGATGCATATCTCAGAATATCAGGTATATCAACATGACAATCATTCAGAACCACGGTATATATCAAAGTACAACAATAGTATCTGATACTAAGGTTTTTGACATGTATCATAGTATTTACAAGGCATTGTGCAACTATGGTAATCCTTCAGCACATTGGTATATATCAAAGTACCTTCTAATATTATAACTGTACCAGCAGAGTATAATGTTTTATTTCAACATTTATTATAGTAGTTCTTAAACATATCATGGAAATACCACTAGCATACCTTCAGCACAATCATAATAGCGTCTAACGTTTCTTGTTGGATTTTTGGACTGTCCCAAAGTGATGTGATGCTTTTGACAAGTTTCATGCAAAAGCTTCACTACAATGGTGCATATCAAAGTACCATGATATTACAATCAGTCCCTGTCTTGCCAAGACATCAGTGCTGAAGCAAAGAAAGCGCGTTACACTCTCTCCATCCAACAAAGCACACAAACACTGGCTGATTCCTGTCCAGCAGCCATCAGAGGCCAAAGACTGCTAAAAACCTCACATCCCGACTGTCAGATCGCATGAAGCCTCATAAATCACCTGCTCGAGCAGAATTACACTGCAGTGTGCATCGTGTTGGCTGATCAGATGCTGATCGGTGTGCATTTTGAAGGATGACAATGTCAAAAACACTTCTGCTCGGGCTAATGCTAATGCTAATGTCAGTCCAACTTCCCATCTGCCTCCAAGCATACTGAAACTAGCCGATGGTCAACGCACACATAAAGATGTTTTCTGATGCTTCGGTTGAAAATAAACAGCTGATTTTGTGGTTGCTCTTATCTGACGTTTTGATTGTTAAAATGACGAGGGGCTAGCACGTTCAACTGGCATTGCATTAATAAAAGCGGATATCAAAATCAAACAAAAAAGAAATAATGACAGCCAAAAGGTGCTTGAGTGCTCTTTTAAACGCACACGTTGACGAAAAGTGTAAAAGACGAAATATTAAACGCGAAAATCTGCGCTGAACCGAGGCACCGAGCCGCATGCTCGAACAGTCATGCTAACAACTTGCTGCAAACAACTACAAAAACACAAGAAAAACAATCAAATGCTGTTGACTTACTCTCATTGAGCACCTCCAGCAGCTCGGCGCAGTTCTCACACATGGTTCATAAAGGCGGAAAGTGTATTCAGACCATTGGAGAAATAAAATGTTGCCTGTTTTTCTCTCTGTCTTTTTAAGGGGGTGTTTAAGGCCCGACGAAATGCTTGATGAAGGCTCGTTATTGTGAGACAACACAACCAGGGAGGTTTGGGCTCATGCGAGCGGGGTTGTTTGCCGAAATGTCGAGGATGGAGACAGTAAATGTGAGGCACTAAAGGAGAGGAGAGTCAGTCTCCGAGCAGAGCGTTACTGTGCAGACTAGCACATACGGCAGCCATGATGAACAGGGACTGGAGTTACACTTCGGTTGTTTCCGCCGCGCGACATCGGAGATGTTCGGGGCTTTCCGGAAATGTTCGCGATCACTCGGGGGCAAGCGTGCAACGTTGCGGGAGACGTCGGCTGTTTCCGCCGATTCGAGTTGCGGGTCGCTCGGCCTTTTTCGGAAAACTGGCAAAGAGAGAGGGAGGGGCGACCGTTTGTTACACATCGGTTACACATTTGTTACGCCCGCTTCCGGTCCTTTCGGCCATTCGTCTAATCTCGCGATTTCTCGCAGTCGAGCACGTGTACGTGTGATGTTGTAATTTTTATATGTGACCCTGGACCACGAAACAAGTCATAAGCGTCGGTTTTTTGAGATTGAGATTTATGCATCATCTGAATTGAAAGCTGAATAAATAAGCTTTTCATTGATGTACGGTTTGTTATGACAGGAGAATAGGTCGAGATACAAAAAAGGATGCAAGAAAACAAACAAATAAATGAAATGATAATAAATTTGTTCCAGATTGATGTTTACTTCAGACTTTTAAAAAAAAAAAAAAGTTGTCGAAATTAATTCTTCAGCAATGCATTTGACTGATGAAATATTAAGTTTATATATATTTAAAGTAGGAAATGTGCAAAATATCTTCATAGAACCTGCCCTTTACTTAATAACCTAATGATTTTTGGCATAAAAGAAAATTAGCTATTTTGATCCATACAAAATATTGTTGGCTGTTAAGTATATGACAGTTATAGGTCGTATATTAGATTGTGTGTATATATAAATAAAATCTATACTCTCATTTGCAAGAAGTTTGTGGCCATTAAACGTTACAGTAAAGACATTATAATAAATATGCTTAACTCTTTATTAATCACAGTATCCTGAAGAACATCAGTTTCAACAAATATTAAGCAACACTGATTATAAACGTTGTATTTTTAATATGCTTATTTAAGAAACATTATTATTAAGACCCTGTAGTATAGTAAATCACTATAGTGGCAAATTCAGACAAAACCATGTAAAAGTAGTATATTTACAGAATTTTATAGTTTTTAAAAAAAATGCATTTAAATAATCAAGTTGAAATGAAAACACACACACAATGCTTTGTAAAAATAACCAACTTTATGTTTCCATAGTACTAATACACAGCTTTACAAATAGGATGATATGAACAAACCCTTTCATTTAATGACAACCCTATGCCAAAAACAAACAAACAAACAAACAAAAAAAACTTGACTTCGATCTCTCTCATATACTGCAATCAAATGAAAAATTATATATAAACACACACAAACCCCCAATAAAGAAGGAGGGAACAGCATCAGGACTGACCCTCAACAGTCACATTCACTCGCTGTGGCTCTCGAGCCTCTCGGCTGCACAGCTCAACACAAATCTCTTTCTGCGCAGTAAATGTCCGTCTTCACTGTCCTGCCACACTGTATATTACATATTCACAAACAGATGAGGCTGAGAGAACATTAAAATGATTAGTAATGTGCTTCGAAACAGGAAAGCAAACATACCCAACAGAAACACTGAAGCATATACAGTAAACTGATATACGAGAGAGAGACAGTTGCTTTCATATAAAATGCTCTGTTATGTAAAACCAAAGGGTTTGGGAGGAGTCAGGTTACTAATAACAGACATGTCTTTAATTTACATATTGGCATGGATTTGGTCGACAAAACAACCAACATCTGGATCGATTTTCCTATTTGTCCTCATTTGACTGCTACTTCCCTACACACACACACACACGCGCGCACACACACTTCCTTCACAGGCATGAAACTGTACAGGTGCTCATTCACACATTTCCTCCGGGAGCTCGTGAGGGTTGAGGATTCCTGGGACAGACATCTGGAGCTTGTGTTTCTCCTCCTGAGCCTGACGCAGAGCCGTTTCCCTCTCCTCCAGGAACAGATCTGTGGAGTCCTCACCCGCAAACTCCTGCAAACACACCATGTGAGCGATTAGGAACGGCCCACTGGAACAACTCCAGCGCTGTGTAAAGTCATGCTTATTTGTACAGTGTGTTTCACATTATATGGTTTCGAGAGCAGCTTTACATAAAAGCATTTTTAATGTTAGACTGTAACAATGTATCCATTTGTTAGCTGAGTTGGGAATGTTATCCACAATCAAAAACAGATCCATATCCATTTTAAAAGGCCAAAAACTGTGTGAATGCCACAAGATTGTGTATATACACTACTAAAAATAATTAACAACTAGCATAATTATATTAACTAGTAATATTAAATGTAAATGTAATATTCAATATAATATCATGCTAAAAAAAAGCAGCTACAATTTATTTATTAGTATTAATGTATTCATAGAGCATTTTATTACTATTAATGATCAATATTTAACATTAGTAGTAGTAGTAGTAGTAGTAGTAATAATACTAAAAAACACTAATTACCAATAATATTTATTAAAACTTTCAACAGTAAAAAGAAAAGTTAATATAAAACAGCTGTTTATTTCTATGATTAATATTTGATTAACATTTAATTTGTCGTAAATTGGCATTTTGATTATATTAACTAATACATAATCAACATTAATATTTATTAAAACATTTTGCACAATAACATTGTTAATCATACAGAGCATTATTACTATTAAATCATTTAATTACCATTAACTATATTTTTATAAATAATTAAAACATTTAAATTATAAATATTAACTAATAATATTTATTTAAATTGATGTTTAATAAATATAATTATCAATGTATTATTATTTGTTTTAAATTCATTCACTATAAAATGTTAGTATTATTATATGTATAATGTACAATATGTACTATTACAAAAAAAAAAATTATATATATATATATATATATATATAAATATAAATATAAATAGAGGCTGTACAAACACTACGGCTGTTGGGATAAAAGTGAATTTTCTACCCTGCTCATTTGTGTACCCATTTATATTTTGGCTGGCTGGCACTGGTATGTGACTAGAGAAAGGGGAAGTCCAAATCTAGCTAGAGGGAAGTGACATACCTTGATCTGGACCAGGAAGTCCCTGAGGTGCTCTTTAAAGGCAGGAATGTCCTGATTTAAGCTGAACAGACCCGTGACAAACACCTTCACCTGGGCACTGAAGAAAAAACAAAAACAAAACAAAAACCCAACATTAACATTAACACGAACACATGACACAGACAACACACTTAACACACAATCCTTGTGCTCCAGGCTGCTCTTACTCTTGCAGATGTGGGAAGGCCGTCTTCAAAAGATTGGCCACGTACTCCTGCACGTAGCCCTGATTGTTGCTCGTGGTGCCTGCGTTCAAAGTGATGCTGATTTTACCTTCTTCCACCAGGTTAAACATGTAGGCAAGGATGGAGGCGTGCATTGTCAGACCTGCCCGGCACAAAACATCCATCAAACACACACACATTGACTTTAACTGAGTTAGTCATCTGCAATATTACTGCACTAAAATATTTTAAGTTTAAATCAGTACAAATGAACACGTCACAATTTAAATGTTATATTTTAATAGAAAAAAAAGAAACGCATGCAACAATAACAATATCTATAAAAATGTATGTCAAAGCTAAAAGAAACCAAATCCAATTTTCTTTATATTTTCCCTAAACTACTGTCCATACCCCCCCCCCCCATTTTATTTCAGGTGGAAAATGACCCGATTCGCTGCATGACTGACATAAAGCAGTTTTGTTCAAAATAACGGCTCCATTAGTTACACTGAAAACATGTCACTCTGTCTCTGCCTAGCAACTGACCAGCAGTATGAGACGTATCCGTGACAACGGAGAAAATGTGCTGCAGGATGTCGCAGAAGTAGGTCTGATAGAAGCTCTGAGCTGCTCCCTCTTCCTGTGCAATGTTCTGCAGCATCGTGAACAGGATCTGAAGCCCTGGAGACGCACAAGCACACAGTCAGCACTTTCATTTGTGTCAAAAACATATTGTGCAAAAACAAACACAGGTCACACTCGGCTATCCAGAATTGTCTTTCTGAACACCACAGTTCCTTTTGCTTTCACACAGAGAAAAGTGTGTTTATTTGTTAAAGCGCACCTGTGTCGGCCACATTCCTCATGGTGTGTTTGAAGGCCCAGATGATGGAGTCCAGAACCAGTTTGAACTGCGCTGGTGGGATGGACAGGAATGCTGGGAAACACTGGGAGTTGACGGCTTGCAGCAGGTAGAAGAAATGCGTTCTGTGCTCAGGGAACTCCTCGAAGTTCTGACAGAGGCAAAACAAAGAGCATTAAAGAAGGCCTGCATGCTTTGGTAGGGGGAAATTGTGATTGTTATTTATGAAGGGAGAAAGGAAGGAAGTTAATAATCACAATTACAATTTCAAGGGAAAAATCAACAATTATTTTTGTCAGCTCTACACTCTCTACAAGACTTCTGCTGGTCTGATACAGAAGAAACAACTCAGGACAGGATGAACTAACCTTGTTGATCATCTCGAGGGTGCACTCGAACACAGCGTCAAATATTTTGGGGATCTCTCCTGTTATGTGTGAGCCCAGCTTGTTGACAATGGTTGCCATTGTGCTGAGCACTTCTGGTTCTCGAGCTGCTGGAACATTCCTTTGGTAGTCGATGAGAACCGCCTCCAGCAAAGGTGGAACAAAGTTCTCTCCAACCTGAAGAAGCGACAACAATGCTTTGTAATGCTGTAAACCTGACTCATTGTTTTGGCACTAGCGCAGACTGATTTAGGAACATCAGAACTAACCATCTGTGGGTCGTTGGAGCGGCTGACCCATCCGGAGATGAGCTTTAGCGTCTCTCTCTTCACCGTCCGCATGCTCCGGATCAGAGGCTGCTTGGTCACCATCTCACCTGCAGAGGAAGACCAAAGAGTTTAACACGAGCTGATATTACATGGCAGTTGTTGGGTCATGTGCTCCATGTCTCACCATTGCTCTGGATGGCAGAAGAGATGTTCTCGCTCAGGCACTTGTAGACATTGAGCATGTCCAGGTAAATTCGGCCCAGCTGCAGGACGAATGGGTGACCCACAGCTTTACACGCCCTCACATTGGTCTTCAGGATACTGCCTAGCTGACGCACTGTCTCTGGGTCTTTCAGGATGTCCACGTTCTGATTAAAGAGAAACATCATGTGCTTTGAGTTCAGATATTATAACTTCGCATTAATTAACCATTAAAAGAACAAAAAAACAAAAAACGAATCAGTTTTCTATTATTTAACACTTTTCTATATAAGCCTATTGGTTTTCATTGGAAAATTAGAGTATTCAATTTTTGCTTATTACAAGAGAATCTTGATTAATTACATGCTTCATGATGGGTAATTTTTTGACTAAAACAATAAATAAAACCATAAAAGTAAATTAAAATAACGGATCTTAAAAAAAAAAAAAAAAATTCTAAAAAAATATTACGAAAAAACATTAATAAACTGTAAAATAAGCTACACAATAAAGTACAGAAAAACAAACTGAAATTATAGACAGGTTATTATATATTAGATAGGTTATTATAGTTAACTTCAGCCAAAACAAGAAAAAAATGTTGATAAATGTAAATGAAATGTAAATAAACTGAAATTAAATTAAAAATATAAAAATAAAAAAAAACACAATGGTTTAACTTGATGTGCTAAAATAAAATTAAAACTAAAATACAATCAAATAAAATAATATATACACATTGGTGGCCAACATTTATTAGAACACTAGTATTTTCAGCAGCAAAAAATGTTTTTAATTCATTTATTTCTATCTTTTGCTGTAGTGTGTCAGTAGGAAATATCAATTTACATTTCCAAAAATTCATTTTGCCATTAATCATAATAATCCAGTGAGATTATTGTCTGACAACAGCCAGTGCTCCACACAGAGATCTGATTTGATCATCATCCAGTCTGTCTGGAATTACATAAAACAAAACAAACTGAGGCAGAAAAAATCCAGAAGAACTGCGTCAACGTCTCCAAGACGCAAAATTTCCTCAATTTCACTGGATTATTACAATTAAATGGCAAACAGAATTTTTGGAAATAATATTTCCTACTGACACAGTACAGTAAAAGATAGAACTAAATCTAACTTAGCAGACTTATCTGAATTTATTAATAATCTATAACAGTATCTCAGTAACACTGAATAGCAGTGGTCCTCACCTTGGTGGCCTGCTGGATGATGCTGTCCCACACCTGGTTGGGGAGGAGCATGTATTTCTCGATCAGGCGCTCCTGGACGGCCTGGTCCGTCTGTGCTCCGATCATGTAGCCCACGGCCTCGTAGAACGTGTGCACCTGCTGCGGCTGCAGGTCACAGATGATGGTGTTGATGTTGTTGAGGATCTCATCGATGAAGGGCATCACCTCCCCCACCTGGACCTGCACAAAATGCCTCCTGCACTTTTGAGCGATCTTGATGAAGGTGTCACAGGCCATGTCCTGCACGCCGTCATGGGTCTCTGAGAAAGAGAGAGAGGGACTTTCCAATTAATATACGCCCTTATGAGAAGATCAGCAAAAAAAACAAACACTCAAACAGTCTGCTCCTCACCATGCATGAACTCAAACAGCTTGTTAACCACAGTCTTGAGGAACTTCCAGTGGGCCCTGAGGAATCGTGGGTACTGGCCGACAATGTACATGATGTTGGAGGCAATGATGGCCTTGTTATCTTTCCCTCTTTTCTGTTCACACAGACCCAGCAAGTCCTAAAAAAGAAATTTACAACTTTATTCTTGTGATTAGAGATGAATTTTCAGCACCATCACTCCTGTCTTCAGTGTCACATGATCCTTCAGAAATCAGTCTAATATGCAGATCTGATACTCAAGAAACAGAAATAGAATACTTGAAATAGAAATCTTTTGAAACACTGAGAAAATCTTCACTGCAACTTTCAACCAACTGTAT
This sequence comes from Enteromius mattozi, assembly GCA_032359235.1. Taxonomy (NCBI): domain Eukaryota; kingdom Metazoa; phylum Chordata; class Actinopteri; order Cypriniformes; family Cyprinidae; genus Enteromius; species Enteromius mattozi. Next base: position 21,762,095 of record JAUMHE010000042.1, read on the forward strand.
GCATTCTTGCTGAATGAAAGTTTTAAATTTATTATAAAAACAAACAAACAAACAAACAAAAAACAGTAGCATACATTAATAGTGTTACAGCATGCAACTTCAGTTGAACTTAATCGTTTTCACAGAAACATTTCCTGACGGGCAATTCAAAAAATGCATGAATACCTTAATGACAGTGACGAGGAATCTCTTCTCATCCTCTTCATGCATGGCCCCACTGATGGAGCCGATGGCCCAGCACAGCGTGTTCAGGTTCCTCCAGGACCACTCTGTGCCGTTCACCTGATTATGAAGCTTCTCTGTCATGATTCGCTCCGTATCCGCATAGTCCAGATGAGTCAAGTAGACTGGACAGTAGAAACACATCAGTATCCAGCTTTCTCCATCTACTTTTCCCCCTCAGTTACATTATAGCCCATACTTACCCAGAGTCTCTCTCATGTTCTTGTAGAGGTTGATGGAGTCTGTGTCCTTCATGAATTCTCTCACCACCTCGCCCTGATCGTTCTCCACCACCAGAACCTCCTCCGGTTTGGCCATGCGACTCACCATCAGCAGACGCACCTGAGACGGGTCAAAAACGCAGTTAGTTTTTCCTCCAGCTATCAATATTTTGAGGCAGAGCTGCTGTGCAGCTTGCCTAACTCACCTTGGAGAGCACAGGCAGGTAGAGGTGTCTGCGTGGTGGCACGTCGAAGTGCTGGCTGGTTGAGAGCAGCGGAGAGGTGGAGGTCGAGAAGGGACTCTCTCTGTAGAGCTCAGCAGCCAGATGGTTCCAGTACTCCAGACAGATCTTAAAGATCTCTGTCTCCTCCACCTCTGACACCAGCAGCATGTAATGTAAAGCCTGAGCACACAGGGGTCAAACAATTAGGAGCTTGTGTGTGACACTACCATCCATTTGTCTACATTTAACTGTGCGTACCTCCATGAGCGTCTCTCTGAGGTTCAGTCTCTTCTCTATCAGTTGTCCGTGCTCTTTGAGGAAGGTGCAGAGAAACAGACTGAGGTTCTGGATGAAGTTCTGCTCATCGTCTCTCCCATTTGAATACGCCAGACGGATATTTGTGTTCAGAGGCAGCATCTGTTGAGTAAATGAGGGTTATGGTTTTGGAAATTTCACTAGTTTTTATGGTGCATTTGATGTGTTGTTTAAACTCAATACTTTCAGGTTTGGAATAATTTTCTTTCCTTTTTTGTCATGAAAGTTTTCACAAAATCATCATTTGAAAGTTTCTAGTTTAATTAGTCAAATTCAAGACCCCTCATGCAGCAAACTTTTGTATAGACTCCTCTGACATCATGAGGTCATCCAAATAGATATCGTAATATGGTCACACACACTAGTATTACAAACACTAGCAACAAAAATGTTTTTGAAAGTGTCTTATGTTCACCAAGGCTGCATTTGTTCAAATTAAAAAAAAAAACCCCACAGTAATATTGTAAAATGATTACAACTTAAACCTTTTTTTTACTGTAATATATTTGCATAGTAAAATATTTTAAAATGTAATTTATGTGATTAAAGCAAAATTCTTGATACATTTCAATTCATGACTCTTTGAAGAACAGAACAGCATTTCTTTAAAATATAAATTTTTGTAACATTATGAATGTCTTTTTATCTTCACATTTGATCAATTTAAGCTGTCCTTGCTGAATTAAAGTATTCAATAGAAAAATAAGAAATAGTTTGTAGGTGTGTGTACCTGTTTGAGCTGCATCATGGTGAGAGTGAACAGGTTGACAAACTGCTCCTCGTACTGACTGACACTGACACCTGCGATCTCCGTCAGACACTTCAGAGTAACGTTCCGGAACATCGGAACATTCAGAAACTGGGGAATAAATCAGAACACAAACGATAAACTTTTTGGAACATGCAGTGATTTCTAAAAATAAAAGAAGTGAAAGGTCTATAAATGTTGGAGCACCAGCTCGGATACAAAGCTTTGAGCAGAGATCCTATAAGAGCAGCCAGCGCTCCAATGATTTGCCTCTCTTTCTTACGCAATGGCAAGCTGAACCAATGACAGTGCGCCTTTGTGAGAGGAGTGACGGCAGTCTGCTACAAAAGCATTTCACTAAATCAAATGAGTTACAAATAGAGACCTTGAGTCGCGTTACCTTGTACACCAGCGTGCTGATGAGCTTGGTCTCAAATATGTAGCCAAGCGGAATCCAGTTCAGGAAACGAAGGAGGGTCTCCAATGTGGCCTGGACCAGAGGGGCATTCTGGGAATTTTCCTGATGTACAAAGCATCAAGTCAGGTTTAAAAACGAGAGGCATGAATATATTAAACTGCACATAATTAAATAGTTCACCCAAAAAAGGGAAAATTGTGGATTGTGATGTTTTTAAATCAGCTGTTTGGACTCTGATGGCACCCATTCACTGCAGAGGATCAATTGGTGAGAAACCAAATTTCTCCAAATCTTATCCCATGAAGAAACACTCATCCACATCTTGAACAGCCTGACTTTTTCATTTTTGGGTGAACTATACCTAATGCTTAATTATAAAAACACTAACGCTGTAATATTATGCCTTCAACATACCATGACAAACTGACACAGCTGGAAGATTTGGGAAAATTCATTGCACATACTGCAAAAGGGAAAAAAAGAGGTTGAAAGCAATTGCAGCAATATTAGTTGGCCAACCACACCCTGCAAAGTCTGTAAATGTCACATGTGTTACAGGTCATGTGTACCTGTCCTTCAGGTGTTTGGCTTTGACCTGAGTCATCTGCCCGCTGGAGAAGTCAAACACCTCCTCACTGAGGAGCTTCAGGATGATCATGTTGTTCTGACAAAGGCTCTCACTTGTGCGACTTGCTCCCACAATGTCACTGATGAACGTGGGCCAGTGCTTCGGCCACTCCTGCTTCAGAATCTACACACAAAGAAAGAGATCAACAGCAATAAACCCATGAGCCCTTCGCTCTCACAGTATCATGCCTGACGATTTTCCTGAAAACACACTCACCTGCACCAGGATCATGTTGAGCTTTGCTATGTAAACCCCTTCCTTCTGTAAGAGTACAAATATAAGTCAACACAGATGCATTCAGCAATACAACTAGTACTAATCAAGGTTATAATTAACAAAAAATAAATAAATAAAATAATTGAATAAAAAAGGTCCTCTTTTAATGTCTTTCTACAAACTTGTGGTCAATTTGTTTATTATGCCTTCAGTACCTACTTTTACCACTAGATTGGGGGGAAATACATATATTTTTTGTTTCACTTATCTTTAAGACTATTGCTCATTTTCATTTGTTAAAATATAGGTTTTATCTATATGTTTGCATTTTAAAATAAAAGTCATTACAAGTAACTGCTAAAATTTATATTAAAAAAATATAAAATAAAAATGACAATAAAAACTGAAACAAAATAAAATTGTTTAAATATTCCTTTAATTCAGTTGTTTATTTTATTTAAATAAATGAAAATGTATTTAATAATTTCAGTTGTAACCAACTAACTGTAACTGACTAATTAACAAATATATTAAACATTAAGTAAAATAAGAAGTTTAAAAAATCTGTTAGATACCAAGGCAAATACTATTTTCATTTACTTTAAGTTGAACTAAAACATAACTATACTAAAACATAAATTATTGAAATTAATAGAAAACAATGTTTACAAAAAATGCTAATTAAAAAAAAACAAAATGACTAATTATTTTTTTTATATTTTTAATAGTTTTAGCTGTGAATAACTGATTAAGTCTGTTAAATAAAATAAGACAAAAAGCAAAAGCAAAATAAAATAGGACAAAAAAGGAAAAAAATCTAAAGTTATTTTAGTTAAGCAGGAAAATATGAAAATAAAACCACATTTTTAAATTGTTAAAATAATAGCTTTTTAATTACCTCTACGCTGTTGGAATCAGAGGAAGTCTTGATAATCAGCCCAACTACATACTTTTTAATTCCTGAGGAGAGAGAAGTCCGTTATTTGTGCATTTCTTAAGAGTGTCAGGATTTCACGTGACAGCAGTGTTGTATAATGTGGAGGTGTACAATAAATCTTCTATAAAAACCAAGGTCAGTGTGTGTTAATGTTCAGACTCAAGTGGTACAGTCCCTCACCTTCACACTGGTTCCGAGGAAGAATCTTCCAGCGTGTTTTGATCACGGTCTCCAGTATCTGAAGAGCATAGTACTGCAAAAAGAGTAAACGCCAGTTTGGAATACGCTCACGGTTGGTATTTAGTTGCAGGACTCTATAAACTGGCTAAAAGGAGAACATTAATGTTAACATACTTTTGTCTTCATGTTCTGTGAGAACTCCAGTATAGTGTCCACTCTGGTCCAGGCATCTGGGTGGTCCTTCAGGTTGGTGAGAACTTCTTGTGCCAGTCTTTGCTAAAATAATCACAACGAAAACCACTTTTGATGTACTGTACATGTCTGATAAAACATCAAATGACAAAATCAAAACCTTTGCAAATCTACTCGTACCTGAGACCCCACATCATAGTACATGGAGTTGACAACATTGTCCAGCAGGTTAATGTCTAGTTTTTGACTGAAGTCCAGCAGCTGCCTTGCTGTGTGATCCGCCAACATGGTCATGTCTGCCGGCATAGAGCTGTAAGACAAGACAGATAACCTCTTTCAGCTATCAAAAATCAGTTGTGTTACTTATGTGACCATTCCTCCTAACAGTATCTGTTTAACCAGAATGATCTCTGATGCTAAAAGTCAGACACCAAACTAATGGCTCAAACCACGTGGGTGCACTTTAGTCCACAAAACACATTGCTTAAGCATGCAGTTGCGTTTAAATACAACTTATAAAATGACAGTTTTGCTGAGTTCATCGTTACAACAGCTAGTATCACTAGTTAAACACTTCTAAAAAATTGGCAGTTTAGCACACATTAAATGTGTTCCCTCTACGGCTAGAAAAACAAAGAGTACACACGCATTTGAGTCAACAGATTTTCATATACATTGATCAATCTTTTTAAAAAAGCAGCCCACATGAATCTAGTTGAGCGCCTTGCAGTTACGGGAAGCGACGTGGAACAAACCGCGTTTTCGTTTCTGGTCAACACTAGCAGTGTGTCAGCAAACTAGCACTTCATTCAACTCGCTTACCGCAGATTATATTTAACGTTATAGGAGATAACCGTTTCAACAAACACTTCAAGAACAACCTTTAACTTACCTGTTTTAACCAATACTCCTTCTCGCTGGAAAAACAACAATGCTAATGTGGTTTGGGAACCAGCAACTAGGTTAAGTGCCTGGAAACGTGTGTCGCGTCAAAACAAGATCAAGACGTGAGGTAAAAAAAAGAAGTGCGTGTTTATCTCATTTTACACACGGATAGCGTGTGTATTAAAAATACAATGAGCATCTAGCAAGTTCACTTCAAATGCTAACTAGCCTGTTACCTCGCTGTATAGCCAAACACACTATAGTGCGAAACAAACGATGCATGGAAACCCCCCAAAACACACAATTTCTGTGCTATTTTTAATTATTGTCTTCAGTAATTGAGTCCAGATCCTCTTTCAGTCAGCAGCTCGTGTTAGTTCATCTGTCTCTCTGTCTGACGGTTCACAGCTCGCTTTAACTACTCATTCCGTTTTATAACAACAGCATCAAACCAATCGTTAGTTTATTCTTTTGTCTATTGCAGAAAAACCGTTGTTTTGGAGGCAGATATCTGCGAGAGACTGTGACCCAGCTCCTCTGTAGTCTCATGCATCACACGCAAGACCGGTTGAAACCGGTTCAGACTGGCATATTCCATCTCGGTTTAGTTTTCACGCCGTAGCGCCGCGTAAAATTCGGACTGCGGTCACGCCCTCCGCTGCAGCTGATTGGTCGGAGAGAGCGGCGCGGAAGCATTGCACGCATGTGATTGGCTAGAGGCGCCGTCAGTTAGGATTGACCCCTCCCAGAGCGTCTTTTGCCCTTGGTCTCATGTACGAGGCGGGTTTTGCATCACAGCGTGAGCGTGTGGTGGGCTGGACCGCGTGGAGCATGGAAAATTACTGAGATGTTGCCTGTGATGTACAAACACTAACTGACCATGCTGTGTATTTTTAGGCTGTGGCTCATGTGTAACATGTTTTATATGCTCATATTTATATTCAGGAAGTATGAAAAGAAGTCATAAACAATGAAATTGCGATAATAAAGTTTATTTTCACACATTAAGTTTTTTTTCTCTCTTATTGCACATGCAAACACTCATTTAATGTGTAACATATTAAATAATATTGCGTTTTTGGCCCTTTGTTAAATATATATGATAGTGGACAGGCAATTGTTTCCACATATATATCTATATCTATATATATATATATATATATACTACAATCATTACTGTATATCGAGTGAATGCCATGTAAACATGTCCAGGTCACATTCTGCCTCAAATTAAAAATAAAAAAGGAAATAATGTATAAAGAAGTTTTAAGCTTAGTTTTAGGATCAGTTGCATTGCAGCAGCATCATTTTTTTTTTTTTTTTTGATAATTCACCACATTTCACCATTACTTTTACAATATATACTTTATACAATTTTATTTTTTAACTTTTCCCCCGTGACTCTCAGTGCTCCATATTATTTATTTATTTATTTTTATGAGGAAATGTGATCTGGACATGTTCTTAAAGGGACAGGTCACCCAAAAATTAAAACTCATTTATTTACCCTCAACTTGTTTCAAACCTGTACAAGTTTCTTTCTTCGGTGGAACATAGAAGATATTTTGAAGAATATGGTTGTTGGTCTCCAAAAATATGGAAAAAAATCTACAATGGTCAATGGGGACCAGAAAATGTTTGGTTATCTACATTCTTCAAAATATCTTTTTGTTTTCAGCAGTAAATGATGGAATTTTTATCTTTTGGGTGAGCTATCCCTTTAATAAGGTTTGTGAGATTTCCTCTCTCACACACATAACCAACAACAATTTGCTACCGAGGTCTGCTTGGTTTAAAAACAAATTAAATATGCAGAATAAAGCTAATGATCACTTTTGTCACCTAATTAATACTACCTGTTCTGCTCCTGTCGCTATGATGACTGTTTTTACTTTCACTACCCCTGCTGCTCTGGCTGTGCTTACTGCTGATGTCATCATCTTTATCATGCTCATCATCATCATCAAAATCCAGCTTGTCATGATATGAGTGTCCTTCATCGTTGTCCTTCTCCTCATCAGCATCTTCACCGTCGTCCTCATCTCTGTCCATGTGTTCTGCCTCCATGTCATGGTCATACTCCTCATAATCATCTGCGTAGTCATCGAGAAGAGAATCCTGCAGATCTGGAAGTTCCTCATTATCTTTATTCCTGTTTTTAATATAAAAAAAGGAATGATAACAACTCAGAGACTTGAGACTTTTCTTTTGATACACTTCTAAAATGTCTTTAAAATGTATGACAGAACAGAGACCTCCAGGCTCTTATACCTGTGTGTGGGTGGGGTTTGGCTGCCAGAGTAGGTGGGGCTTGGAGTCTGTCTGTGTTTCAAACCTTTAGGAGCTTTACTGCTGATAAAGGATTCACTCAGACCACATCCATGCAACGTGACAGAGTAGAGCTTTTCTGCTGCTCTCTTAGCATTCATCTGAGAAAGAGAGCTTTGCTTTATCACAATAAACATTTCTAGTAGAGATGAATGTCTTCTTTTACTAAAAGGAACCTTGTTCTACAAAATGAAAAAAGACCAAAATAAATGGGAAAAAAATAAATAAAAATTCAATAATTTACCTGTGCTACCTGTTCCAGTAACAGAGGTCTTCCCTTCACTCTCGCCTGGATTTCTCTTATCTCCTCCCGGTACTCTCTTTGTCTCTGAAGATCTTGTTTCCTGTTCCAATATGAACATGTATACGAGCACTTATAATAATAATAATAGTAAATAAATGATAATCTAAGAACCTTTTTGTGGAATGGTAAGGTTCCATGGATGTTAAAGGTTCTTCACCGAACCCTCAGTTGCAATAAAGAACCTTTACCTTTGAAAGTAGTGTTTGAGGAAAACAAAGAGCGGCTTATGAAAAGCTTAATTGCTTTACCTGAACTCTTTTAGTTTGGACGGGCATGTCTGGGCCAGGGTCACGTGCGGGTCGTTCGCCTGGGCTCGCTTTGTGATCACTTTTTGTAGTCTCTTCTCTCTCTGTTTTTGCTTCTCCTTCCATTTCTCCTCCTCTTCTTCTGCCTGCTTTCTCTGCTCAAGTACTTTTCTACTCGTAGGGGTAAAGAGCGGTCAGAACTGAACTTTATGAAGGAGGGACTCCTCTAATGGGATGATGCTAGGGTAAGCCAGCAGGGACAGGGTTCGGGATCAAAGGACAGGTGCTGCCTTCAAGTCATGTCACAAATCACATTTTATAATATACACACACGTCATTGCCACCAAAATGTCATATTCCTAGTAGGAAACTTTTTTTTGACTGCCAAATTTTCAAGTCGGGGTGTCAATTAAAGTGTAAGAGCTGTGCACTTTACAGCTTGTTAGGAAATACTATGCATTTATCTGGATTATGAACACTCCTGCCTTTAAAGAGAAAATTAATGGTATTTTTATTTCCGGCACCCCAACTGTTGCACACTTTAGTAATAGTAGTAAGTGACACTCTTAAAAATTAAGATTCTTTGTCGGCATTGTTGGTTCCATTAAGAATCCTTATTAAGGAAAACTATATAAGACTGTAAAGTACAAATAAACATGAATTTACTTAAAAGAACACACCACTTTTTTTGAAAAAAGGCAAATTTAACTAGAGTTAAAAAGTTGGGTTTTCCTGTTTTTGAATCATTCAGCCGATCTCCGGGTCTGGCAGTAGCACTTTTAGCTGTAGCTTAGCATAGATCATTAAATCTGATTTAGACCATTAGCATCACTCTCAAAAATGACCAAAGAGTTTCGATATTTCTTGCTATTTAAAACTCGACTCTATTATAGTTACATTCTGGACTAAGACCGGTGGAAAATGAAAAGTTGTGATTTTCAATGATCATCTATGCTAAGCTACAGCTAAAAGTGCTACCACCAGACCCGGAGATCAGTGGAATGGATTAGAAACGATAAAACTGCACTGTTAAGAGTGGAAAATTATACAATTTTCAAAAAATGTGGCATGTTCCTTCAACACTTCTATTTGATTTTGACTGAAATACCTTGCATTCATTTCTGAACTTGTAACTATTAGCCTCGCACAAGGACTTGAAGGCAGCAAAAGAACTGATGACCATCAACAACATTCCCAGTGAAGTCTTCTACTGTTGATGGAGTTAATAATGGGAGACACGCATTGGCAGGGAAAGTCACATTCCTGCTGGAGACACGGACTTCACTTAGAAAGTTCTAGAAGGGTGAGGGTTGAAACCAGGGCTGGGCATCACAATTACCTCACAGCTTCTTGCCGTTTCTTGGCTGCATCTGTGATTTTAGCTGACAAGCATTCCTGGCTTCCAGACAGAGAGGAGCAAAGGGATGACGAGGGCGTTCTGGGCGAGAGAGCAGGTGGGGTCATGAATGGCCAGCGTGACGGTCTCGGGCTCTTTATCTCTGCCTCGATATCTGCCATGATGCGCTCTTTGCGTGAGGTGATATTAGCCGTGCGCAGCTGGAAGGGTTCGCACGCCGTGACAGGCCGCACTTCTTTGTGCTTCGCCAGCTGCTTCCGAAACCTCCTGTAGCTGCCGTCGAAGTCTGGAACTTCGGTATTGATCTGAGGTCTGTGTGTTTGCTCTTCGTCCTGGGCAGCGGCTTTGCTCACCTGTTTCTCGCTAAGCTGCCTCGCAAGCATGCTAGGAGGCATGGAGGCGCTGTGAAGCAACTCTTTTGCCCGCATCTGCATCTTGATGGCCCTGTAGAGCTCCTCCTCCTTCTGCTGCTCGCCCAACGCGGCCTCCTTCACTGCCCGAGGGACGGGTTTGGCCTTGAATGGGCATTTCCTCCACTCCTCTTCCTCTCGGTTGTGTCTGAGCATTTGCTCGCGGAGCCTGGCCTCCTTCTGCTCTTTCTTCAGCCGTTCGCGCTCCAGGAAGCTGAAGGGTCTTTGAAAGGTGTGGAGACACTGCTGCTCTAAGTCGCGATGAAGCCTCCGGCGCTCCTCGTCGCGCTCCTGCAGCTCCTCGTACAGCGGAAGGCGCACATGAGCAGGTGCCGGACTGGCGCGGAACTTCCTCTGGCACTCGGTGAGCTCTTCCACTTGCCGTCGGAGATCCGCGTTCTCTTGTTCCATCTCCGAACGTGATTTTATGCCCTTCTTGCGGCGTTCTGCCTCACGGAGGGTCATCCGGAAAGGCCTGGGGACCGTTACTCTCGGCTGCCATCCCTCGTCTACCACTTGCTTGTGTTTTTTTAGCCGTTGACCCTTGGTCCTGCCCTTGAGTTTGCTAGCCGCCTGGCAGTCAGCAGGCAAGCTTTGTAGTGAGGATGAAAATCGGTGCCATTGAGGTGGAGAAAGCTTATGCACACTGAAGTCCTGCCACATGTTCTTGATGTGCTCTTTGGGCGAGATTTGAAGGCCTTTTTCGGTGTTGCCATTGTCAGCATTGGCCTCTTCATCAGACAGGTCAGAAAGATCAGAAATTCGCCGCAGCTCCAGAGCAGACCGGGCTTTTTTCAGATTTCTGGTTATCACTGGACTTCTTCCTTGTGGGGAACTATTTAACAAAAAAAAATATGTTAATAATCCTTTCATTTCCGTTTCAATTTAAAGAAAGTTCTGCACAGTACACTTATTTAGATGTTTAGTCTCAGTACATTTTTTTATTGAAAAATTAATGCTTTTATTTAGCAGGGATGCAATACACTAATCAAAAGTGACAGTAAAGGTATTTATAATGTTCCAAATATTCAGATACAAGTGTATTGGCAGTGGGTTTTAGGATATGATATACCAATGCACCCAGTATTTTCCTGCTTGATGGTTTCCCCCCTGATCATTTCACCTATTTGTACGTAATATATATTATTAATAGCAGCTAGGAAGATAATAACTGTGAACTGAATAAAGATGCACCAACCTACTTTGACAAAATGGACACAGAGACTAAATCAGGTGTATATATTTGAAAAAATGTTTGTGGACATACAGCTGAAATCAGACCTTTTCCAACAGACTTGGCATTAATGAAAACATACATCCTTGGGAGTTGTAATGTTATCGGGGGCTTACTTTTACTGTGGCTGTGGACTGCTTTTACTGTATTTTTAATCTGTTGCCTTGGTGAACATAAGAGACATCTTTCACCTAGAATAAATAAAGCAAAAGATGTTTGTGTTTTGAAAAATAAATATTTTTGTGTTTAAACTCACAGATTGGCGTTGAGGTCCAATTTCTTGCGATACATGAGTTCGAGTTCGGCCATCGTTTGGAGATGAGCTTTTTTCAGCTGCTCTAGTTTACGGTAGTACTCTTGGTTTGAGAAGTAGAACTCCCTGAGATCGATGTGATCGCCCGCCACACGGTAGTCTTTGATCAGCAGTGCATTGCTGTCTTTAGCAGGAGGGTCATCAGTTGTCAGCTCAGATCCAGAGTCATACTCCATCTACATACACACAACGCAAACAATGATACTTTTACTGTAATCCATATCATAGGTTAAAATACTTAATCAGTACAGTTCTTGGATTGACCAAAATAAACACTGTTTATGTGGTGAAATCAAGGATTTTTGGTTAAACGCCTAGTGTTTCATCTGTCTGTCTGGAAAACAGTTGTGTGCGGTCAATAGTTGTGTGTATAACAAGATGAGTCTCTCTGTGTGTAAGCTGTTAATCTGCAGGTCTGTCAGCTTTAAGGCCAGATGGCAGATTGTGTTCTTCATTCATACGTCTCACGGTTCTTCATGAAACCAACACTATGTTACACAGGTTTATAGATCTAAATAAGGACATGCGTTGCAGGTTTAGCAAATTGATCAATAACGGAGATAATAACTAATAACTGAGATAAAGATATATTTAGCACACTCAAGTAACTGCAAATCATAACCACAACCACAGAAGCCTATTGATTTACTTCAAGATTAGGATAGCATGCTTACTGAATTTTTCATCATGTCAGACCATAAGTTTAATAGGTTAATCGTTTCTCTTCGTCATCACTAGTGAGCTGTTTAACCAGCTCCAGTGTGTTACTGTTTTCAATATAGTATTTTAAAAATCATGTTTACGCACTGATAGTAACTTAAAACCTCTGAAAATTAGGATTTTCTTCTTTGTAATACGCCTAAAGTATGTCCATATGGTATGCAAAAGTGCAAAACTATCATCAGTCTTAAAAATGGCATTCTCTTGATAGTTTAACCGATTAAAAGAGCAGTTTATTAGCTTTTGTCACCTCTTTCTCATAGTGCCTGTTGTCCGTGAGCGCGGGCAGCGATCTCTCCCTCTCGTACTGAGCTAACGGGACTTTAGTGTGCGGGTCCACCGGCGTCTTCAGACAGGACATCACCAGGACATTAGTGCGGTGAGACTTCTTCATACCCGTCTCCAGACTGCAGCTAGATTCAAACGAATGAATGACCGCCTTTAGACTTTTACAGTGGCGCGTCTCCTTGACGACCGCGTAGCGTCTGTAGCCGCAGTGACGTTCAGCCGTGGGAGCGCGCACGTATAAAACCGCCACCAACGGTTTATTTATGAGGGAAATGTTGGGAGTTTTAAGTGTATTTATAAAAAGATGATGGTATTTTTCTTGAGTACTGTGCTAATGGATGTCCAAAAATAAAAATATGAATCTAGGTAGTTTTAAACAAAAAAATATGTGACCCTGGACCACGAAACCAGTCATAAGGGTAAATTTTTGGATTTGAAAATCTGCTGAAAACAATAAATAAGCGTTCAATTGATATGATTTGTTAGGATAGGGCAATATTTAATTCATAATAAAGTAACAAACGAAAAATAATTAGCCAAAACACAATTAGATATGCCCTAAAACATTTGCATGGCATTTTGTTTCCCATGACTTCCCCTCCATTAATATTATTATTATTATTATTATTAATCATATGTCCATTCAAATTTGAAACCAAGAAATAATGTGTTATGGCTGTAGAAAATACCTTTAATTTAAAACCAAAAACAATGAAATAGAATATCTCATCCCAGGAAATGAAATTTACAGAGCATAATTTTATCAGTGTTAAGACAAACTGTAGCATTGTATTAACTGCGGTCCTCAAGCCTGATACAGTACTACGTTTGTGTGTTTTTTAAACTAAACAAAACCTCCTTGATCTATAGGGGAAATACACGTTTATTGCTTTAGGCAAATCAATGCAAAAACTCTAATTCAGGTGTATTATTTTATGTCTTTTTAAAAATGCTAAGCTGGGTTTTAACTCGCAAGGTTGATTAAAAGTGCGAATCGTCAGATCTTGATTTCAGACTTTCTCAGGCCTTAGAGCCCAGTCCTGTCTCTGATCAGATAAGACGATTAGCTAACAAGATTAAACTTACTGACATGCAGCAGTACACTGACCACGACAACCAACAAGTAAATAAATTACTACATGGAGCATGTATATCAAAGCCAAAGAGCAACAAAAGACAAGAGTTACGGTGTCAAAAAAAAAAACAAACGTTTTATTAAATTACTCCAGGTAACAGCGACAGACAGTGACAGATCTGTTGGTCTTATCGGGGTGCTAGCGTGGGGTTGGATCTTCCTTCACTAATCACATTCACTTTATCGCGTGTTCACCTGCAGAAGAGACAAGTCATTAATGCTTCTGCATTTACAGTCAACATCAGTGCTAATGCAAATCACTCACGAGATCATCAATCTTGAGGATGCTGCGGACCGTTTCGGTGGCAAGAGTAAGTGCGCTGATGCAGACCAGCAGAGGCTGAACCACCAGCTCCTCCAGGATGTTAGAGATCCCGCCCTGAGAGACCAAAACACACGTTAAATGCTCATTCTTGGAGGGTTTTGTGAGTAGGCTGCATTATTGAGTACTGGCTGAAAGTCACACCTTGCGGACGTTAATCCCGGCCGTCTTCTCTCCCTGTGCGTGTCTGTTGCGCAGCTCCGTGACCGTGGAGATGGGATTAAGACCAGCGTTCTCTGCCAGAGTTGAGGGAATGATCTCGAGGGCATCGGCGTACGCACGCACACAGTACGCCTCCATGCCGCCCAGACTGCGGGCATATTCTGCCAACCTCAGCGCCAGCTCAATCTCTGGTGCTCCGCCGCCAGCAATCAGAGCCCTGCAGACGCACAAGATGAGGAGCAGTTAGCAAACAGCTTCTACTGACTCCAAGACCTGAGAGTTTTCGCCCCAAAAACTATAGCTGATAATGGCCATGTAGTGTTTTTCATCAAAACAGATTTGGAGAAATGTAGCATTACATCACTTGCTCACCAATGGATGCTCTGCAGTGAATGGGTGCCGTCAGAACAAGAGTCCAAACAGCTGATAGAAACATCACAAGTAAACCACACGACTCCAGTCTATCAATTAATGACTTGACTTGAAAAGCTGCATGTTTGTAAGAAATAAAACTATAACTCAATCACTGCTTGTCCTGTCCTATCAGAACAGCCCCACATATTTGTTTATAACCATTTTGGCTTATAAACAATGTGCATATTTCTCCTGATTTCCACTCGAGAAAACATGGATAGAAAACTGATATTTTAGCTGATTTGTAAATTTGTTTCTTGCAAACAAAGTTTTTTGTCTCACAAGACATTAATGGATGGACTGGAGTGGTGTAGATTACTGTGATGTTTTATCAGCTGTCTGGACTCTCATTCTGACGGCACCCATTCACTCCAGATGAACAGGTAATGCAATACTAAATTTCTGCAAATCTGTTCACATGAAGCAAAAGGAAAAACACCTTTTTGTACATATTGGATGGCAAATGTGTGTCAAAATTACATTTTTGGGTTAACTATTCCTTTATTGCAATAGTCAAATATCAGCCTGTTAATTCATCTTATGATTATTAATAATTAATTTCGGTTGAGAAATCCATAGAATCACTGCAGTGTTTGGAGATCTTTGTTACCTCTTCTTGACCAGACAGCGGATGACGCAGAGGGCGTCGTGGATGGATCGCTCTGCCTCCTCAATCACCAGTTTGTTGGAACCACGGACAACAATACTGACAGTCTTTCCTGGATTTACACACCCTGTGATCTACAAACACAAATCAAACACTGCTGTCATTATCTAGCACAAACGGAATGAAACCACATACATCTCTGCAGCTGGAGTATTTGTCTATAAATAAATGCTTAAGCAAATTTCATGTCAAGTAAATTATGTTCCTCATCCCGTATGCATGAGAAAAACTAATCCAGCTGGAGATGCGTACAGATGCATCAGGGTTTTAAAATGTAGGCTACCTTCACTAGTTTGCCAGATCCGTCCAGGCTAACCTCTTCTGCCAGCTCTGCTGTTCCCAGCATCTCTGGAGTGAACTGGTCAATATGAGCTATAGGCTTGGTGCCAAGAGTCTGATGGGACAGAAGAGAAAGACTTGTTAAGTTTGACAGGCACTGCAGAATGTGTATTAGATAGCAGATGAACATAAGACTCATATGCATCATTAAAAAATTATCTAACAGTTTTGTGACAGTGCTGGATCTGCTGATTCTACCTTGCAGATGAATTCAATGTCCTCCCTCTCAATGTCCTTGACCACCATGATCTTCATCTTATTCAGGAAGTGAAGGGCCAGATCACTTAGAGCATCTCTGGAAGACATGAGCAATCAAAAATACCATGAGAACCTCTGACAGATGCCTGAAACACTTTATATTACACAGACACATTTTCATTACCTAATTTAACATACAAATACAAGTTACAGTTTATAACAAGCTTACGTATACAAATACGTAATAAATTATATATATATATATATATATATATATCTATAAAAAAAATGTTCTAGAACAATCATGTAACTAGCTTATATTTAACTCGATCAGTGACAGTGTGATGGCATTTTGTACCTCAGGATGGATTTCTGGATGAGCAGCACAGTGCAGCCGGCCTTCTTAATCTGTTTGATCAGATTGAGGATGTAAGCTCTCTCCTCACGAAGCACACGGTCCATCTGAGCGTAGTCTGACACCACAATCTGATTGTCCATCTGTCCCAACAGAAGCATCACACAAACCCATTAACACAACGACAATAATCTTGAACACCAGTGGCTGCTTTTATATACCGGTTTGAAGCATAGCCACGTACATCAGTTTTGGGAGGGGACAGACAGAACTGGATAAGGCCGATTTTGGCCTTCTCCACACGGGACACTCCAGTGTTCACCACCCTCTGAGTCAACACCAGACCCTCCACCAGCTCACAGTCATCAATGGTCCCTCTGCAAACACACACACATGCAGCAATGAGTTTGTGAAACTACAAATAACACCTGACTGAGCGATATTTAAACTCTCTCCTGAGTCTCACCCGAGCTTCTTGACGATGCGGATGTCGCGGAGATCTACGCTGGTGGCGGTGGCGGGGTCGATGACCTTCATGACGGCGTCGACGCTCATGGGTGCGAGGAGGCTGGAGTACTGGGACACCACCTTAGAGCAGAGCGAGGTGGTGGCGCTGTTCAGAAGAGTCTCTCTGTCACTAAGCTGCATCGGCTGACTGATGGACGTCAGGATCTCCACACCTTTATCTACCGCCTTCTGGAAGGACTCGGAAATGATGGTCGGGTGGATTCCTGGCAGGAAAAACGGAGCGGAAAGATTTGTTGTCATAAATAAACATCACTATGACATAAAGAATCATAAAGTAAAAAGTGTCCCAATGCTAAATGACTGAAAACGGCCGTGAAAGATCTGTTTAGGATTTAACTGCAGAACATGCTTCGAATCGATTACAAGTTAAAGAGATGACTCACGCATTACTCTGTCATCTTTTACTCACCCTTACGTTGCTTCAAACCTGTATAAGCTTCTTTCTTCAGCTTGACACACACAAAAAGAATTATTTCAAGAACGTCTGGAACCACACAGTTGACGGTAGCCATTAACTTCTATAGCACAGAAAAAAAAAAAACACTGTGGAAGTCAATGGCTACCGTCAACTGTTCGATTACCAACACTCTCCAAATGGTCTACTTGTGTGTTCAACAGAAGAAACAAACTCTTAAATGTTTGAAACAAGTGGAGGGTGAATTACTGATGACAGAATTTTAATTTGGAGGAAAATTCTATCCCTTTAATGTCCAGCTCATAAATAACTTGTTGCACGTTGTATAAAGATTTAACGCAACTCAAGCTTACCTTTCTGTAGCAGTTTAGCGCAGGCATCAAGAAGAGCTCCAGCAATCACCACCACTGATGTAGTGCCGTCACCAGCCTCAATATCCTGAGCTTTAGACAGCTCCACCATCTGAAACACACACGCAGGTTGGGAATCATCTGAAATCTCACAATCTGATTCAATTCGATTATAATCAGAGGTTTTCCTAGTTCAGGAAATCTAAACAATATCAATCTAACACAAATTTGTGTTTAGCACCTTCAGGTTCTGTAAATAAAGAATAACGTCCCCGAATCAGTAATTTACCATTTTTGCTGCAGGGTGCAGCACCTGCATCTGTTTGAGGATCGTGGCTCCATCATTAGTGATGGTGACGTCTCCCTTTCCATCCTGAATCTGCAGAAAACACACACATTGATTCAGTGCACTGAAAATATACAATATACAACAACGTCGAGTCAAGCAAAGAACTTTCATAAATAAGACTTATATCGGGAAATCATAGAAACGAACCATTTTATCCATGCCCTTAGGGCCCAAACTTGTTCTGATGGCATCTGCGACAGCTGTCAAACAAAAGAAAGGATCAATAATAATTAATTACACTTGCTGCTATATATAATATATATATCTTATGTTTAAACAAGGTGTGTGTGTGTGTATATATATATATATATATATTTAAATATGAAATATATCGTATTTATAATATATATTTATAATATTAAAATAAATATTTTAAGACTTTAAGCTGTTTTCGTGTTCATGACGGTGTATGTCGTGTTGTTAAAGAAGACCACACCTTATAAGGACGCAACTGAGTGTTCATTGTGATTATAAGGAACAATATGTCACAGCTTCATATTCCTCCTCCAACGCTTTTAAACACTGTCGTATTTGCTAAATAAACCAATGTACGCAGACACTGTCATGTTTATAACGGTACAGGACTTTTATTGACTCATGCTTCCACTGTACGTCATCACGGGCTGCAGAAACACACTAAAACAAAACCCTCTGAGTGTTTCTCAGAAGCTTTAATCTGAATACCAGACTCTTTCTCTCACCTTTCCCGGCGCTGATGTTGCTGAAGCGGATCTGGGCGGGTTTGTCCCGGTCCACATACGCGCCTCCTTTGTTTCTGGACCCGTTCGCAGCCGCTACGGCTTCAGGCATGATGGCTAATATTGATGTTGTTTCGTTCCTCAGAAATCACAGACGGATATGGACGTTGTCCGGTCTCTCTAGGCCGTCTGTGCGGTTCGGATGGGTTCAGATAAAGCTTGGCTCGGATATCCCAAGCAGAACCTTCCAGATCCACCGGTCGCGACGGGAACAGAGAAAGGACCCCGGGCGTGACAGTGCGGCGCGTGAGGATGACGTTCAGGGCTGTCTTAAAACACGCCCGACGAAAATGCAGTTTGAGCGTAAGGAAATGTTTATTAGTGAGTCAAGAACAGCCGTTAATGCACGCGTGTCTGAGTATGATGTGTTGCATGATTTATAATATATAACCCAGGCAGTTTCGGTGCTTTAGTATAAAACGAATGAAATATAAAGTTTGTCGCAGAGTGAGACAGTGAGCTGTGTTCATAAACTCACGTGTCTTTCTCTGAAGAACTGAAGTGATCCAGTGAAGGTAAGCTGCACGAAATAGCGCTCATTCTGAAACACAGCTGCCATTTGTGTTTCTCATGTATGTGCAGTGAACTGGTGATGTTATTATAGACATGTTTTGTCCATAATATTTTGCCCTTTCCTTATATCATGATATATTATACTGATTTTGATCCGTCTCCATCTCTGTGCTTTCAGCTTTCTCTCTTTATGTACTAACAAATACGCACATTAAAATCAAAGCATCATATATGTGAAATGATGTCCTTGTCATTAATGAAAGCGGTAATAATCCCTCACTGGACTCGTTATAAATAAGAACTGCTAGGTCCATTTCTAGTATTTGACATTTAATGCATTGCTTTCCTGCATTTTTGGGTTGCATTTAGACTGTTTTGAAAGATGAATAAATAATAACACACGTTCCATTTTACAATATTTTATTAAAATGATGTTAAAGCTCATTATTATTCAATTTTAAAGGACAATTTTAATTCAGTTTA
>JAUMHE010000042.1:21789426-21816689 GCA_032359235.1 Enteromius mattozi
ACATTATAAATATACAAAGAACACATATATTATGTAAACAAAAATTTCTATTTTGGATGTGATTAATTGCAATTAATCGTTTGACAGCACTAATTAAAATTAACTGTAAGTTCATGTTAGTTCACAGTGCATTAACTAGTGAAAAAATATTTTTTTTAAATAAAAGAGTACTGGTTTATGCTAAAATTAAGATGAACTAAGAATAATAAATGCTATATAACTGTTATTAATTTTTAATTCACGTTAACTACTGTAGTGTTTTAATATAAACAAATAAAACCATATTGTAAAAGGTTACCAAAATACATAAATCTTTATTCTTTATATATAACATTTGAATTTTATTTAAATAACATTATTTAGTATTGCTGTCAAATGATTAATCACATCTAAAATAAAGGTTTTGTTTACATTATATATGTATGTGTACTGTGTATATTTATTATGTATATATAATCACACAAACATGCAAGCATACATTTCAGAAAATGTTGTTTTATTTATAATATAAATTATATTAATATAAATATTGACATTTAAATACATATAATAATATATGCATGCATGAGTGTATATTTATATATACATAAATATTATCCAAAACAAAAACTTCCTTGCATGCGATTAATTATTTGACAGCACTAATATTTTATGTAATTATTATTTTGACATTTTTCTGTATTTGCAGTGATTTTTGTTGCATTACGGTGATAAAAATTCAGAGAGAAAAACATCTAAATGATACTAAAAAAAAAGCTTAATTTTCTTCATGCAAAATATGAGTGAAATACGACTCAGACATGTTCTTGGAGGGTTTCGTGGGATTCACTCTTGTGCTCTGAATTGCCTGAGAGACCTTTACAGTAACGGCAGTTTGTTGTATGGTTGTGTATTTGAACTGAAACCTTCATATCAGAGTGTGAGGACAAAACTAAAAAGACAAACGCAAATATTAACACTACAGTCCATTTTCCCCACTTTCTCCGTTTTCATTATTTACCGAAAGTACAAACAAGGAATGAAACTCTTCAATGCCTCAGACAGAGGATGTGTGTGTGTGTGTGTGTGTGTGTGTGTGTGCTAAAAATGCAAGAACAAAATGAAATTTGTGAGCCTCACAGGAACAGATCTACTGCTGCGTCTAACTACATGTCTGTCTGATGAGATCCACACACATAAGGCAACATTTTTGGTTTGTTCCCCACAACGGCTCTTTTAAAGGAGTGCAAAAAAAAAAGAAAACGAAAAAAAACGCTCCAGTTCTTCAACAATACTGATCATATCCCCCCCCAAAAAACACTGTCCATGATCTGTAAACAACAAGCTGAAAGTGTACAAGACTTTTTAATGTGGGTCGACCAGCTCAAGTCTCACCCAACTGTGCAAAACCCCTTTTAAGTCCCACAAAATAAGAAAAAGAAAAAAAAAAAACTAACAGAACGCAACAAAAACGACTCGCTATGACTATCGGTAATTAAACGGAGGAGGAGGAGGAGAGAGGGGGCTCTTTCTAGCATGGCTACGAGGGGCTCCTTAAATGGCGTTATTCGATGACATCACTCCCGCCCGCTGGCCGAATACGAGAATTGTGGGAAATGTGGTCTCCGTTCGCTATCGGCCGAGTCCATACCGTCCTCGTCGTCTGCGGGGGGAGGAAGAGAGAGGGAAATGTTACATTACGCACGATTCAATTTTCCTTGTGCTCCGCATTAAAGCGGAACTTCCCAGCCACGCCGATAAGAGCAGCACTGATTTTCACAGTGATACGCTTCATGCGCTTTTTCATTGTGTAACTTCCTGTTCCTGTGGCACGAGGAGCCAGTCTACAGGAAGAGAGAGAGAGACAGGGAGGGAAACAGATCACTCACACTTCTCCGGAGGGGTGATGGTGATGGTCTGCGCCGTGAACTCCTCGTCGAAATACCTGGTGTCCGTCTCAGACGAGACCTGTGGCATGAACGGTGGAACCAGCTGGACAAGAGAAGAGAGCAGCTGATTACACATCATGGAAATCATGCACACAGACAGAATCTTCAGATGAGCCAAGACTATTCAAACTCCAACTGTGAAAAATTTTCATCTAAACACTATGAAGCCCATTAGACTCCATTAAAGTGCCCCTATTATGAATCTTTGAAGACGACTTTTTATGCAGTGTGTGAAACAGCTCTGAATGAAAACACCCTGTAAAGTTTTAAAATCTGAAAGTGCAAAAGTTGTTGTCTCTCAAAAGCATTGAAACGAGTCGTTTTTAAAATGACTAAAACATTTTACTTTGCATGCATCCCAAAACCAAAATATGAACATTTCATTACCTATAATAGGGGCACTTTAAATTGGCCTTGGCACCTTTTTAGCTGGTCAGACTGGTCTTAGCTGGTCAAGACCAACCAGCTTTAAAACACCTGCTTTCAGCTTAAATCAGCTAAGAGTAGACAACTAGCTTAAGCTGGTCTTTGACTGGTTCAGCTGTTTTTAGCTGGTTTATAGCTGGCTTGTTAAATCAGCTGGTTTTAGTTGATTTTAACTGGTCTCTAGCCATTTTTTAATTGAATCGGTTGGTTTTACCTGGTTTTTAAATTACATTAAAAACATACCAGCAGCTGCTGATCAAAATACAGTTAAAACTGAAATATTGTAAAATATTACTACAATTTAAATGTGTGTATATATATATATATATATTATATATATATAGTACAATGTAATTTATTCCTGTAATCAAAGCTTAATTTTCTGCATCATTATTCCAGTCTCACGATCCTTCAGAAATTACTGTGAAAAACAAGAAATTTGTTGAATTTAAAATAAAAATGCGAAAATCTGAATGCCTTTTCAGTGGCACACGAGATGCGATGACGAAGTAGATGTCTTTACATTTTATTGTATTAAATTATACATACACGATGCAGTTTTGTGTCTGGTTGTTTTAGCAACTTAATTATATATGATTCATAAACATTCATTTAAACATTATCCACTTTTTTCAAAAGATAGTTATGTTATTTTGTTTTGAAGAAACATGCATTAGTATTATTTTGCTCAATGCACCCTCTTGTGGTCTCAGGAGAGAAGCCAAAAGCTTTTTCCCCCTATATGAAATTATGCATTCTAAATTCAAATATTGATAATATTTAAGTACAAAATTAGAATGTAGTTTTTCAGCCCTACTCTAATATAATGATACATTTATTTGCAACAGAAATCTTACGCAACATTATATTTGTCTTTTTCGCTTTTGATACATCGTTGATGAAAAAAGTATAAATTTCTTTTAAATAATTCTTGCTGACCCCAGACTCCTGAACGATAGTGTTACGTTTCTGCTTTCGAACTCTTAAGATGTCTCGGCCCATTTTAAGTACACTTGTACCTTTTTGTCGTAGACGTCCTGCCAGTCCAGTGCAGTGAAGAAACTGTGTCTCATGATTTCCTTCGCATCATCCGGGCCCCCTCCGAGCCTTCAGAGAATAAACCGCAGAGTAATATTCATCACACACAAACCGTTCTAATCTGGTGTTCTCATACTGAAAGGATGACGATGATGTCAATAGTTGTTGGTAGAAACAAACACACCCAGAAACGCTTTGGATCACACATTCATACACTGACCTCTTATTTGGGTCTTTGATTAATAATCCAGACAGTAAAGACTTGGCGTCTGCAGAGAGGGTTCTGGGAAACTTGATCTCCTCCATCAGAATCAGTTCAAACAGCTTCTCGTGGTCCTGAAGACAGTCAAGACATTTGGGTTACAAAAGATTTCTATTTCAAATACATGCTGTTCCTTTGAGCTTTCTATTCATCAATGAATCCTTTAAAAAAAAGTGTATTAGTTAGGGTTAAAAATATGAAGCAGCACAGCTGTTTTTAATATTTATAATAATCAGAAATGTTTCCTGAGCAGCAAATCAGCATATTAGAATGACTTCTGAAGGATCATGTGACTAAAGTAATGATGCTGAAAATTCAGCTTTGCATCAAATTAATAAATTATACTTAAATGTATATTCACATAGAAAATGGTTATTTTAAATTGTAATACTATTTCAAAATTTTACTGTTTTTATTGTATTTTTAATCAAACAAATGCAGCCTTGGTGAGCAAAAGAGGCTTCCCACAAGTGAGATGTTTATGATTGTGTTGTTGGTGTTGGAGTGAGTCATACCTGATTATAAAAGGGAAGTCGTCCACACATCATCTCATACATAACGACCCCCAGACCCCACCAGTCCACCGCTCTCCCGTAATCATTGTCCTCCAATACCTGATCAATAAAACCACAGATCACACAAAAACTACAACCAGTCACATCATTCTCAAACGCCTGATCAGTAATCAATAAAAAAACACACCCACAATAAGTCATTTTATAACTGATTATAATTTCACCTCCAACAAATGATATACACTATAATATACTTGATTAACAGTCACATTATTTTATAATAGCTTACATAAATCTCATCGATGTTTTCCAAAAATAATTATATTATTCTTCAATAAGTGTGCAAAATCATATAAATATTCTCAAATTCTTTACTAATAATTATATTACTCTACAATAACCAAACAAAAAACACATTAATATTATTCAATCCTACATCAATTACAAAAATGACATGAATATCTTCCAATTATTTATTAATATTTATATTAGCCTCAAATATCCTATCAAAATTGCAAAAATATCTCCTAATTCATTAATAATTATATTAGGCTCCAATAACAGATTAAAAAAAAAAAATCACAACTATATTATGCAATTCTACATCAATTATATGAGCCTTTAATAAGCTATCAAAAATCTCATATCTTCCCATTTCATTTTTTATTAATTATAAATAATTATATTAATACAATCTCACGTTGTCGATCACATTTAAACACTGCCTCCGAAACGTTTGATCGGTTTGATTTTCTGCGTTTCCGCATCCATAGCAAGCATTTTGATAGGAAAGGATGACAAATATGAAAAAGAAATGCCTAAGAAATTTAGTGCAAGGACCTTAATCAAACAAAAATTACATATCTTCCAATTCCTCATTAATAATTATATTATCCTATATTAACTGATCACAAACCACCACCAATATCTTCCGATTCTTCATCAATAATGACATTATCCTCCAATACCAGCTTCAAAAATAGAACACATTTTTCATCGCTGACAGCTTATTATTACCCAATACCTGATGGCTGATCCAGAAACAATTTTATTATCTCCTAAAACCTCATCAAACATGTCAAACTGTCTTCAAGTGCTGGATGAATTACTACTGGCAGTCAGGTTTGCTCCAATACCAGTATCAATAATCAATCATTATTACAGCATCAGTAGATGCAATCTAGATAAATGACTGGAAAAAACAGCCTGACATATGATTACATCATACAGTCATGATCATGACATCAGCATAAGTCGTCGGCGTTTCAGCATCCATACGCAACAATACTGCTGAACTTTATTTGATTATTAAAATGGATCTTAAACAGTGCTGCAAACGGCCAGCGGGTCACGGTTATGCTTCCTGTCTGATGGCTCTATTTTTACCCGTGAGCTGCTCAGTCTTGTCTACAGCCTGCTGTTTGTGTCTATTTCTGTGCGGACGCTAGAAAGCACAGCTAAAGTGTGACCCTGTTCCTGCTAACCTGTTCCGGCTGTGACAGACGGAGATTAAACAGTCGTCTATATTAAATTTAACCCAGCGTGAGTGTGTTTCCTGTGCTGCGTTTAAAGAGAAAGAACATCCTGTACCTCAGGGGCCAGATACTCCGGGGTCCCGCAGAACGTTTTCATGGTGGCCGTGTCTGTGATGCCCTCCTTACACAGGCCAAAATCAGTGATCTTTATGTGACCGTCCTTATCCAACATCAGGTTTTCCAGCTGGAATAACACACACCAATCACAGGCACACCTTACGGTCAGCTGATCATGGTGAAAACTGAGGCAGATGGTATATATGGTAAAAATGCTGATGTTGGTCTGTGTGTTCTGTTCACCTTCAGATCGCGGTAAACAATCTTCGCAGAATGCAAATAATCCAGCGCAGAAACGATCTCAGCGCCGTAGAAACGGGTTCTGTCCTCTGAAAACACGCGCTCTCTCGACAAATGAAAAAACAGCTGCAATAACAATTAAAAAGAATTCACTAACCCAAATGTGCAGCACACTCGCATACACTGACATGAAGCAAGATAGATGGATTAGAAGTCTAAAGTGAGAAAGAAATAGTGTGAAAATGTTACATGACGTTTGAGATTTAGAAAAGAAAGTTTGTAAGGTGGGAAGAACTTTGGGCAACACTTTAGAATAGTTAATGACTTTTCCTCAATAAATCCTACTAATTCTGCTTATTAATAGTTAGTGCGGTAGTTGTTAAGTTTAGGGTAGGATTAGGGATGTAGAATAAGGTCATGTAGAATAAGACATTAATATGTGCTTAATTAGCACTAATAAATGGCTTTTTTAGTAATTGAATAGCATGCTAATAAGCAACTTGTTAAGAGCCCCTAAAATTAGGAGTGTAACGATATGCATATCGTGTATCGAACGGTTCACGGTCATTTTCCAAATCAAAGTGATCATCCTTGTCCCCTTGTTAGTGGACACTTGAGTGAGCAGAGTCATTATTTAGTCATTTGGAATGCACTTGTCAAAGGAAATGATGTCATTTCTTCAGCTTGGCCTGTTCCTGTGACAATGAACGAAGCACGGAGTGCATCAGCAGATTCGCTGAGGGACGGCATAAGAAAAAAGACATTTTATATAAAAAAAATGAAGTTTTATACATATTAGTTTTTATATAAAATGTATGTTTATTTGCAACAGTTATGCTATAAACAAAAAAAAGACATGAAAACAGGGAAATCTGCTGACGCACATCGTGCTGCGTTCGTTACCACAGGAACATCCCAGCTGAAGATGAGGAAATTACATCATTGTGTATAGCAAATGACTAAATAATGACACGCACTTGCACTGCTCCACTGATCTATAATGGAGATTATCATTATTATTATTATTATATAGATCAGTGCACTGCTCACTCAAGTCTCCACTAACAAGGGGATAAGAATGATCACTTTGATTTGGAAAATGCTTGTGAACTGTATGATACACGATACATGTATTGTTACACTCCTACCTAAAATAATACGAAATTAAATTAAATAAAAATAAAACGATACATTTTAAGCTAAAAGGTTAAAGAGAAATGTCAAAATAAGGTTTAAATGAGAGTTCAAAAGAAGGTCGAAAGGACATTTCACAAGTTTCAAAATGTTTGTAAAAAAAGAACAAAAATGTGTATGTTTTCAAAATTTCAGGAAATTCTAAATTTGAAAAGAATTTATGAAAGCTGGAAAGAAATGTTCTAAGTTCGTAAATGTTTTAAAGAAAAGTTTGAAATTTCCAAAGAACGGTTTTAAAAAAGTAAGTTTAAAAAGAAGGTTAGAATGTTGGGAGGGAAATTTCCCGAGTTTGAAAACGTACAGAGGGAAAATAAAGTTCTAAATGTGAATAGAAGTTGTTTGTAAGTTTGAAAAGGTTTGCAGATTTGTTCAATATTTGGAAAGAAAGTTTGAAAGACAGACCCAAAAAGGCTAGAAAGAAATTTTGTAAGTTGTACAATGTATGAAAGTTCATTTAAAGGTTTAACAAGGGGTCAAAACAAGAAAGTTGTATAAATCTAAAAGAAAGAAACGTTACCTCTCCTCCATTCACATACTCCATAACAAAACATAAACGATCCTTCGTCTGAAATGAGTACTTCAGTGACTGCAGAAAAGAGAACAATGAAGGATTTCTCTTTACTTTTTTATTCACAGGATAAAAACACAACAATTCAGTTCATTTTAAGTGTTTGTGGAGCATCATGTTACGGCGTCACTCACAGTTAGAAACGGATGCCTAGTGTTCTTCAGAACTCTGCTCTCGGTGAGCGTGTGAGCGACTTCATCCTGAAAGAGAGAGAGAGAGAGAGACGGTCATTTCAGCTGACACCCATCGTTTCTCAGTTCAGCCCGTTCTCAGAGTCACTTCTCGTACCTTGGCAATAATAACCTCCTTTTTCAGGATCTTCATTGCATAATATGTGCCGCTGGCTTTCTCCCGCACCAGAATCACCTTCCCAAACGTGCCTTTACCCAGCAGCTTCAGATAGTCGAAGTCATTCATTGTCTGTCAAACGAGAGAGAGACGTCAGAACGAGCACCTGTAGCGTTAAACCACATCCATCTGCTTCTCTGGCTCTACCTTTCGTTTGTGATGACTGGTTGACGTGTCCATCTCTTCCTCGTTGACGTTTTCGATCTGAGAGATGGGGCTACACAGGATTCCTTCCTCTTCCTGTTTGGCCAGCTTGTCTGCCACCATCTGAATAGCCTCGACCCACTCGTCCCTGGTGACCAGGAAAACAAAAGCGCAATCAGCTTTGACAGAGCCATATATTGGCCAGGAAAAAAAGTGCTGGCAAAATGAGCAATAATGGGCACTGGCTAATTTTGAGCTGCAGTCGAATTTGAGATTGTCACAAAAAAATAGTTCATTAAGCCCTAATCTAGTGATTCCAGTGCTCCAAACAGTAATTAAACATCTAAAAGTATTCACTTGAACAAATGTTTGGGGAACTTTTGGGGAAAAAGTTGAACTATTTTAATATAGACTGTCTTGTAATTAATTTTGATCAATAAATAAAAGAGGAAATCATTCACTGCTTGATTGAACTGCTTTTGTATTTATAATAATCAATTTATTTCTAATAAAGGCACTTTTTTATTATTTGTTTTTTGGGGAAAAGATTATTTTGCTTTGGAACCTTCTGAAAACTTAATTTTTTAAATAAATTATGAAGGCGTTTTAATGGAGAATGTAAGAATAACTCGTTTTATTCCAAACACAAAACATTCTGAATCACTTTTTTATGCCATTTTAATGCCATTCAAGCATCAAGGCTATTTCCATCTCTGAATAAACTATACAAGGTATACAATTAAGAAAAGGTCATAAAAGACATTTGTGACCCTGGAGCACAAAACCAGTCTTAAGTCAGTGGGGTATATTTATAGCAATAACCAAAAGTACATTGTTCGGGTCAAAATTATTGATTTTTCTTTTAGGCCAAAAATCATATGGACATTAAGTAAAGATCATGTTGCAAGATATTTTGTCAATTTCCTACCGTAAAAATACATGCATTGCAAATATGCATTACTAAGAAGTTCATTTGTATGATTTTTGTATGATTTTCTCAATATTTAGATTTTTTGCACCCTCAGATTCCAATTTTTCAAATAGTAGTATGTCAGCCAAATATCATCATATCCTTCCCATGTATCAATGGAAAGCTTATTCATACAGTTTTTCAGACTATGTATAAATCTCAATTTCGAAAAATTTACCCTTATGACCCAGTTTTGTGGTCCTGGGTCACGTCTCAGATGTACATGAAACTAAAATTCTAAAATACATTCAGGTGATACATTTTTAAATAAATCAGTTGAACACATCTTTGAATAAAAGCCTTTTTTATTTGCTCGTTGTGACTCTTTTTGCCAGCACAGGTCACGTTTAGATTGTTACTCAAGCTGTTAGTTGATGTGTCGTGTAGTACCTCTCGTCAGGTGTGTCCACGTGAAACGTGCGCTCGATCACAGTGGTCCACTGCAGACACCTGATGATGAAGGTGTTGGGCTTCGGTCTCTCCGTCTTCATCAGCTGACACTCTGACGAATGAGGAGGAGGATGCGTGTTGAATAGTGGAATTCATGCATGTCATCATCTCAAATTACGGAGGCAGACTCATATTGATGACGTCAGCATGTGACGCTCTAATTAAATCAGTTTGCTTTGAATGAAGTGAGTCACAGATCTGGAGAACAGTAAATTGATCTGATGGCTTTATCAAGAACACGACACACTGATATGATAAATTTAAAAAGAGCAGGGTGAATAAAAAACGTCAAATAAATTATCTAAAAATCTTAAAAACACTGGTAGAAAATCATGAGGTTGATCACACATTATTTTATTCTGACAGAAAACGTACAACAGAAGTACAGATTTGTCTTAATATATTTAATATTTTTCTTCTCGGTTATTATAAAGCTGTGCTATTTTAGTATCACTGAGATACTATTTAAGTATTTTTAATTCATATTTTGCATTAGTTTGTTCTTTATTTTATTTTATTCATGATTTTGACTTTTTTTTGTAGTTTTTGTTATTTATGTTTAAATATTTGTATTAATTTGTCAGTTCAAATTTTAGTAAATAATGTTAAACTAGATGAAAATGAGTCTGTTCTTATGGTGAATAGTTTAAATAAGTTGCCTTTTGAAGTTTATTTAACTTTTTTTTGTAGTTTATTTAATTTTTCATGTTTTTTTCAGTTTGTTTTGATTTGACTTTATTTTTTATGGTTTTATTTAGTTAAGTTATTGTATTTTAAGTTTATTTTATTTTCCATGCATTGTTCCATCTTGGTTTAGTTTTATTAAATGTATTTTTTGTGAAATGTATTTTTTTATGGCTTTACTTATAGCTAACTATAACAAGCCTGTTTAACATGAATCAAAAGAGACTCACTGGCCACAGAGAAGTTGTTGAGTGGATACGCCAGATCTGCATCTTGCGGCTTCTCTTTATAGCCAATAAACGAGCCATCCGTCTTTAACAGGAAGTACCGCGGTCTCCAGTTCTTAATGTATTCACCTGCAAAACCAATAAAACCCCAGACGATCAAGCACACAGAAAAACACTGAAACATGCATGAGAAAGCATGCAATATTCACAGACGCAGCAGCGTAACACAACCAACAAATGAAAACACACTCATCAATACATCAATATTTCAGTGCCGTTGTTTCTCACCTCTCTTCTGCACCCATCCCTCTTTCACTACGTTCTGGTCATTCATGTTGGCTGCGAGGTCAGAGTTCAGGGGTCAGTCCAGGGCTCGACTTCCTGCTGGAGGTTCTGTCCTGTTCCCTCGCTCCTTCTTCCGGCCGTCTCGCTCGGCTCTCCTGTTCTCTCACACTCTTCCTCTCACTTTCTCTGCCACGTTGTGATGTAACGTCTCAGCCTCTTCCTTCACTTTCACTCGCTCTCTCTCTCTCTCGCGACCCTTCAGACACTCCAGTGGTGACTCAGCCTGGAAGGAAACAACAAAGGAGAGAAAACACACACACACACGGGTCATTCTCTTCCGCTTCTCCCCCTCTCCCACACACACACTTCCATGAGAAATAAAGTCATTGTTAGGAGCAGGGAAATATTTCCCACCCCTTCCCGTGGCCTTCTCTTCCTCTCTCACACTGGATGCTGAAGCTAAACACAGCCCTGTTTCTATCTACCTCTTCCCTTCATTAGGAGGCTTTAGAACCTTGCAATTCATCTTAGAACCACATAATCATACTCAGAATCTTAGAACCAGCTCAGAAACAACCTTGATACACAGCACTACAACCCAATGGCATTAGAATCAATACTGAAACTTCAGAAGCAATCTTACAACTAGTGCTGTTAAATGATTAATCACTAATAATCCCATCCAAAATAAAGGTTTTTGTTTACATAACATATGTACTGTGTGTACTGTGTATATTTACTATGTAGCCTATATATAAAAACAAACAAAACGCATGCATGTATTTTAAAAGATATTTACATGTATATACATTTATAGAAATGTAAACATTACGTAAATTCTTATTTTTTACATTATATGTAAGTATATTTAATATGTAAACATATATATTTTTTAATATATGCATGTGTCAAGGATGTCAGCATCTGGAGAAATTTACAAAAGTGATTTCATGTCCATAGAAAGCACATTAAATGCAAGTAAAGTGTCTACTTTTAAGGTTTCAGGTAAGTTTTTGGAGAAAATAATGTCAAAATGTCGTTGAAATAATGTTAAATTGTCATTCAGTGTAACACAGTATTTAAAGTAAAAATTCTGACATATTAAAATATATAAATGAATATGAAAGCATATTACATTTTATTAAACGAGTAAAAAAAAATCTTACTAACGAATGGGAAAAACCTAGGATAGTGGCCCATTTTTTATGCATACTTATTACTATCTTTAAGTGCGTCATAAATAGATTTTTGTTGTAAACATGCCTGACAAGATTGTTACATTAAATGACATTTTAGTGAGTAAATATAGTAAATCAGGGAAAAATTTGTGATATTTATTTTAGGCGCAGAAAAACAAAAACAAAATTACAATTAATTTAAACAGAAAACTTTTAATTTGTTGTGGAAAAACAACAATTTAAAGCAGCATTACACTGTTTTTATAGTTAAACCCTTTTTCATATTTGACCCACATGCATGTGTTTTTATTTATATATATACACACAATTAATATACACAGTATACACACATATACTATGCAAACAAGAACTTTTATTCTGAATGTGATTAACTGCGATTAATCGTTTGACAGCACTACTATTTTTAATTTTAGATGAAAACTTCCTGTAGAACAACTCCTTAATAAATCAGCATCACAGCTTTAAATCAATATAAGATTAACATTTTACAGCAAAGAGAACTCACATTCGACATTAAACTTATGACTCACTCTTAGAATCATATTTAGACGAACATCATTTTAAACTGGAAATCAACCTGACAAATATCTTTAAATAAAACTTTTTACTTTCATTTCAAATCAATCCCACAAATCACCTCTCCAACCTCAGAATCAACCTTAGGGCCAATCTTGGATTTCTACAGTCAGTCTTAGAACGACCTAAAAACAACACGAGAGCCATAGAATTAGTCTTAAAACCATCTGAGAATGAACCTAAGAACTCTGAATTTTACAAGGAATCTTAGAGCCCTATAATGAACAATTGAATATTCTCATCTTAACCCGAGAATGAATCTTAGAACCATCTCACAATCACCTGCTGAACAATTAGAACACTGACAAAAGAGAATCCAGTTAGAACTCTAATACGATCAGAATTAGTAAACCTCACTTTCAGTCCAGAATCATCTTAGAATCCAAACTTTACTACGAATCAATCTGAGAATCTTTAGAAACATTTCACTTCATTACCTAGAACTTCTGAATCAACCTTCTTAAAATCACTTCAAATATTACATCTTTGTCCTTTTTTTATTTATCTATCATTTTTAGCATCATCAAACAGAAATCACCTTCAAATCAAAACCTCAGAAAAGAAATCTTTGACCATTAGAACGAATCCTTCCGATGTCTCATTAGTTCTTATCTACGGCTCAGTTTATCGAAGTCATGTTTTTAGCTTGCACTAAAGAAATCACAGACACCTCACCATCCTTTTATATTTAAACATCTCTGCTGTGTATCCATGAGTCCTCATCTTCCCTTCTTAAATTAACAATACATGAAACACTGTACAATGAAAAAGGTGACATCTGCCCAAGTAACACTGTGCATTCAGGATGCCAGGAATTGTATTTTTTTTTTTTGCACATGCATCTAAATGTTTAGGGTTCTGACATAATATAATTGTTGCATTCATCTTTTAAAAAATTGTGACTATCGTCTACAAATATTTTGAGGTTATTGACCTTAAAAAAGCTTTTTTTATAAGTAATAAGAATTCAAGGCAATATTCTTTATAAAAAATGTTTTAAGTCAAAATTTCAACATGGCCTTATTGTTAAAAGCAAGCGTGCCATTTCACAAAAAAGGACAAAATATGTGATATTTTTAATGACGCAGTCCTCTATTTTATGTTTTTCTTGTCACATGACAACAAAATGGCTTCCTGCACATTGATAACACCACAGATTTAGTTTTTATTAAATATGAATAATATTTTTAAACAAAATTGCATCTTTCAAAAGAAATTATAATAAAATATTATAACAAAATAAGCCTTTTCTACGCCCCCCCAGCTTCACCACAAAGACCTTTTTGACTTCAAGTCAAGAAAAACATCAAAATTATTTTGAATTCTGAAATGAAAAACACATTCTTTACAAAAGAGGCTCATTTTGACGCACGTCGAGTAAAACAGATGCATAATTCGCGTCTTTAGGAAAAACGAGATGTCTAAACAACAGAAGCCACCCAAAGCAATGTCAACAAAAACAATGGCGGACACGGTTGGGCATCACACACACACACACACACGGATGTGACAGCAATTAACATGACAAATCACAATAACCACAATGAAGCAGTGGCTTTTGTGTCACATTGAGCTGCTGTTATATAATCCATCGCCATCATAATAAATACATACAGCGGACTGACAGCGCGCCACGAACAAGAACAAGCCTGTCTGTGAACATTAATGAAGGTTTGCTCAGAAACACGGCTGTGATAACAATACAAACACGCATGCATTTAGACAGGAGGATGTGCATTTGCACGCGCTCTTGTTTTCTGTTTGTCCGAAATGCGTAAAATGGTGGACGTGCATCAAGAATAGCACGCAGGATGTGGTTTGAACGGGTTTACAATGTACATTTCTATCGAAATAGCTCTCGATGTGTAAATAAGCGCTTGATGTGTCCAGCAGCATCACAGGCAAGGCCGAGGAGCATCCCCACCCGGCGGCGGCCAGTGATGCTCCAGCGCGGATGCTCGGCCTTGTCCGTGATGCTGCTCGCTGATGGAGGAAAAATAAACAACGCGAAGCACGCAGTGCGTTACCTGGCAGACGCTCCGCCAGACGGTGGGATCGGTTCCGCGCCAGCCCGGTGTGAGACAAACCCAAACCCGCACGCTGCTGCTGCTGCTGCTGCCGCCGCCGCCGGTCGGTCATGAGGAGCACGGAGGCACGCGCGCCCGTGATGTGGCCATCATCTCCATTACCCCGGTGAACCGAATGACCCTGGATGAATGATGGCGTAACCCGATGCAGAAAGCGCGGTGACGGCGCACCCCGTCTCCAGCACGCGAACTTCCCGAAGCCTACTACGGCGAAGACCCGCTTCTTAATGTTAATGAGACAAGCGTCGGCATTGGAAGGTCAGCGGGTGACGTCAGTGTGAGCTCATTAATATTCAGAAGATAAACCTTCCGCGTTGGAAGATGACCAAAAAACAGAATGACTGACCCACATGCCTTTTTATTATTAATATTGTACGCACGTGAACGTAAATAGTACCAGGAGAACTGTCCTTTTCAGATAAATAATTACAGATTTACTAAATATGTGGCCCTGGACCATCTTAAGGGTATTTTTTATATATATATAAATAAGTTTTCCATTAATGTATGGTTTGTTGGGATAGGACAATATCTGGCTGAGATCTGGAATCTGAGGGTGCAAAATAAATAAAAATTCAAAAGTTCTTCGAAAATGCTTAGTACATTTTTAAATTATTGAAAAATACGTTTTGATATATTTGTGGAGATTTATAAGATGTCTTCATGGAACATGATCTTTACTTAATATCATAATGATTTTTGACATAAAAGAAAAATCGATGTATTTTTGACTATTGCTGCAAATATACCAGTGCAGCTTATAACTGTATTTGTGGTCCAGGGTCACATATAATGAAATAAATGTTATATTTTAATAAAAATATTATATATTTTTATAGGTTATATAAATATAAAATAAATACAAAATAATACCGCATAATAGGATTTAAAAAAAAACATTTTATTTTATGTACAATGTCAGCGAGAACTGAAAAACTGCCTTTTATACAAATTTAGTATACATCAATGCGAGTACGGTGATTGTAAATCATTATTCCAAATAAAATAATGAAAATACCTATTTAAAATCTGATGATCTGGATATATATATATATATACAGACAATCAACACAGTTTCATATAAAGGATATAATTTTGTTACATAAATATTATAGCCTATATAAATAGATAAAAAATAATAATACTTTGAAGCGCTAATAGAAAAAGAAATAAAAAATAAAAAATGCTTGGAGACAGAACATTTTATTTTATGTACAAAAAGTATGCCTAATAATAATATGAATAATCATATAATAAATGCTTATCGCTGTAAGGCTTATTTGTCTCTTGGAGCTAATTAATATTCATCTATAAGCCTTGCCATTGGGCGGTCCGCGAGTTACGTCAGCATGCGCTATTTAATATTAATGAGCTGAACCTTCGCAGTAGTAGTATTCGTAATTTCGTCTCCAGCCCCAGCCATTCAGCCGCTGCCAGTGGGACGGAGGAGGAACCCTCTCGACGTCACACCGGGACCCGTTTTCACCGGACGCTCCCCCCGCACCCCTCCTCTTCCTGGCTTTGTCACTCGCCAGGCTTTTGTTGGTTCTCGCTACATATGAATGATAAATGCATTATGGACCTCCCACCGACCGAGAAGAGGCCTCATATTCACATACAGCGCCAGAAATCACTTATTATGCGTCAAATGATAATAAAAGCACCAGCTGCAGTGAGTTTCCCCGCCTCTATCCCGGGACAGATTGAGGATTTGGGGCCCCTTTGTCTTATTTAATGAATGCAGAAATGCTATACACAAAACAAAGCTACTACTACTACTAGCTACTACTAAACTCAAACTACTCTTTGAACAACATCCTCGAGTCTATCAAAGTCACAAACTTGGGGAATAATTTTCATAAACTTATTCCATGCATCTTTTGATTAAACTACACGTGGAGTGCATAGTTTATGAGGACTTCACATATAAAGTTGCAGGATGTCTCCCTCTAGTGTTCAAAACATGAAACTGAAGCTTCATAATAAAACGTGACAAATACGTTTTAATAAATACATATATATATATATATATATATATGTATAAAAAATTCAATTATTAATATTACTCAACATTATTATTATTATAATTATACCAATTATTATTATTTGTGAGTTTAAATTCAAATAAATAAACAAATTAAATAAAAATAAATTATTTATTTAATAATTATTATTATTAAATAAAAATTACACCCATATATATATATATATATAAATTAAATGTATGAATTAATATCTAAATTATATAATTTATAAATGAAAACTATTATTAAAATATTAATACTGTAATACATTTACATTTCTTAAATGTTTTTATATTTAAGTATTATTATTATTATCATTAATTAAATTATTATTATTATTATTATTATAAAATAATATAAAAAAGGTAAATAAAAGTGGGGTCATGAAAATATACCATACAGATTGATTATCACCTTTAGTACGAACACACACACACACACGTCTGAGAAGTGAAATTCAGATCCAGATCTAGATATAAGCCTCCAACTCTGAAATTCAGGACATTTAAAAATGTAACACACATAATTATTTATTTTGATATTTCCAGATATTATTAATTGCACAGTAAAAAGTTTATATTTTAAACTATATATAAATTTACACATGTGAGTATATGCACAAGTACTGTTATAGTATTCATTTTTTACAAAGATTATGTGAATAAAATTATTCATTAATCTTAGCTGTTGCATGTGTTTGCTTCCAGACCCGAGACAGCTTTTAAACTTGCAGATCTAGAGCTTTTAGATTAACATGGAGACTTTAGAGAGGACTAAAGCCAGACCACAGGAGATACCGACTGATAGGATGAGTGTAGTATCAGTATCAGTGTCTCTGTGTCAGATTTCTGTAAGAGAAGCACTGCTGTCCATTACTCTCCCGAGGACGCTGACTTTCAGCCACTCAAAGAGCAAATGCATCGACACGCTGACTGAAAACAAGCAGGTAAGACGCCTTGTGTTTGTCTTTCAAAACAGCTTTCAATTTGTTTTCATACGAAGAGTTTGCATTTGAATGTGGCATTTGGTTGAAACCTGTAAATAATATCCTCAGCCGTGACTCACAAGAAACTAGAACGTAGAGAATCACAGAATGAATATTGAACTATCAACAATTACTATCAACTACTTTCTATTTATATGCTATTATTGAGCTTGTAATACTTTACCAAATGAATTTTACTGGTGTTTTTGTGCAAGGATGGCCGGGTCAGGAGTTGCTCTGAGGTTACACAAATTTAAGGAAAGCCAAAACACCCAAACCCATTCAACACATGTGTAAGTCTAAAGCTTTTTGACTCCTGATCTTTGAAAATAAAGAGCTTTCAGTTCCAGGCGTGTTGATGTTTCATAAATAATGTGCATAAATTAAGCAATTTAAAATGTCAACAGTGTGTAACATATGTTTTAGGCCAGTTTGATCTGGTTTATTGCTTTCATATACTAATTTGAGGCATGTTTTACTGTGTCTATCGTGCTTGTCCAGTCCTAACCGGCAGGGCCGAGATGTTTTGGGACTGTATCCAGGTCAGATCGCAAGAGTGCATGCCGTCAGCTCACACCTGGACAGGTGAGAGAGACAGAGACACACGTACGCAGGCCTACTGGTATTAAAAAAGGAGAAATTCACTTTGCATCCTATCATATTCTAATGTTTTCTGATGTACTGGCACTAGTTGTTGCTGTCAGTAAAGCTCAAAAACAATCTACCCAGGGACAGCAATAGTTTGACAGACTGCAGTTCACTCTCCGACCACCAGAAGAGGCCACAATCAACACACATTAGGCTTTGAACTGAGGAAATAAATCACCAGTGTTTTAGCAGTGCTGCAAGGATGGTGGCTAAAACCTAAAAACATTTTTTTTTAACACTTTCAGTTCCATCATCCTAACTCTTACTAATGTTTTTTATTATTATTGTTTTAGTAATGCATGAAATAAGGTCTGTGGTTATCACAAAATCAAGGTATTTTCCTGTTTTATTCTAGATTTTAAAAAGATGATTGCTATTAAGTGGCTAAATGGGACTACAGAGGTTGTCGAAGACACTAAACACCAAAAACTGAACAGAGAAACTCATTTACTCACTAGTTGCTTTCACACCCTCACTGGTTCTTCAAGTGAGGGAAAATGTTTTTAAGTTAAGATTTAAAAGAGTTGTCAGAAGCTTAATGGTGGTGATTATGTTGGTGATTTTGAATCTATGTGACCGAGGTTTAGTTAGTTACTGACATATGTATTTAAATTCATAAAAGCTGATTATCATAAAGAACCAAATTTGTAAGAATTATACACTTTCACTGGCCACAGAGCTTATTCTTGTTGAAAAACAATACAGCATATGCTGGTAAGGTATGTTAAGAAGCATTGTTGCTGGTTTGAGCTGGTCCTGGTTGTGTGCTGGTCTTAAGCTGATCCTAAGCAACTAGCTCTTGATCAGGACCAGCTTAAAAACCAGCTTATGACCAGCTTAAACCAGCTCAAACCAGCAACAATGCTTCAAAACATACCTTACCAGAATATGCAGGGTTTTTTTTAACAAGGGTTTTCTGCAATAATCCAATCTAAAAATCCTACTGTTTTTTTGTTTTTTTTTAACATAAAAGTGTAATCACTGCATGCTAAAGATCATATAATAACATCTGGATCATACACTAATTCATGTGCACAGTAAAAAAAAATTGTAATTGTAACTGTAAAATCTTGTAAAGCCGCTGTAAAAAAAAAAACTGTTAATAGGTTAACAGTAAAAACTAAAACATTTAACCAGATGTGTCATTTACAGTCAAAAACTGTAAACTGACATTCCCACAATTCCCTGCGTGACACTCCACATTTGAAAGTATTTTGTTTAAATAATCATGTTTTTTTTATTCTTAGTTTTTGTTATCAGTCATGTACATTTTGGGTTTATTGCATTATTTATGTGACATGTTTGGTGTTTGCATGAATGACCCTCTATATATCAGTATACTTCTGCTTGTGGTGAAGCTATTTTTGACGAGCTTTGATTTTTTATGTGGCTCTTTTACCATCATTATTATGGTGGTTGACAGTATGTTAAAGGTACAAAATAGATATTTATAGCATTATTTAATTGCGTTGTTGAATTTACTGGTTTACATTCAAATGTTCTTGTTTGTAAATTAGTTTTATACTGTACAATTTACAGGTTGTGAATGTGTTTTTCTGTATTTTTAAAAAATTATTCTGGCAACTACAGCTGCCAAAGTGTTTTGGTAAGAACTACAGATTTTTATTTTTTTTCACAGTGTGACATTATAGTTC
This sequence comes from Enteromius mattozi, assembly GCA_032359235.1. NCBI lineage: Eukaryota > Metazoa > Chordata > Actinopteri > Cypriniformes > Cyprinidae > Enteromius > Enteromius mattozi. The sequence continues at coordinate 21,809,472 of JAUMHE010000042.1, forward strand.
AAGGGCAATAGGGGAAAGTAAAAGTGTACTCTAAATTTCTACCAATCTGAACAGATTTCTGATTTCTCCTCAGACTGACGCTGAAGACTCCAGACCTGCAACATTATGAATCTACAGCAGTTAAGAAATATCAGAGAAGAAGCTTCGATCTGTTGACCCTTCAAGCCCTTCACAGAGAAACACACACACCAAACGGACAGCCTATAGGTCAGTTAGAGAAGATTAACCTGCTCTCTACTGCCTTCAATGACTTCAGTAGATGTAAAGCTCTTTATATTTGTAGAGGAATGTTTTAAAGTCTTACATTCAGACGCACTATCACAAGATTAAGATGAAATCCCTTCCGTTCACGTTTGGCAACACTCACCTTTTGTTCTTACAAAAGATTCTGTCTCTTAAGCTCTTAAACTTGGTCTCCCACCCTGGATAATCAGGAATGGTGTTGCTGGAAGGCTTATTTCTTCATTCATTATTTTCCTGCCACCTTACAAATGCATGTTTTGCAATTATGAAGGTTGCATGTAGATGTAAACACAACCTGAGCAATAGTTGTCCTTCACACTTCGGGAGGTTCTTGATCTGTGAGTGGAGAAATAGCGAATGAGTTCCTTCTGCATTTTTAATAAAACTGGAAGATGAATTTATATTAAATTAAAAACAGTAGTGAATATTATGTATCCATAAACATACTTTTACTAGGATGTAGCCATTAGAAATAGTCATTTTAATAATGCTTTGTTTATCTTTTTCAGAACTTGACAACCTGTAGAGAGATGATATAACATGAAGGTGGTGATATTTTTATTTTAGGGTGAAATACTTCTACAGTACAAATAGTTTGTTTTCAGACACCGTGGCAGTGAATATGTGCTTGAATGCATCATGAAATGCACATGCCATAAAATCACTGTACCTTGAAGAGATTCTCTATCAGCACTACATCACATATGACATCACATGTTGCACGAAACACTAAAACATGAGGATTTTAGCCGCTCAGAGGGGACGAAATGACAAAAACGGACCATCCGATGCAGCACGTGACTTTACGGTAACGTTCTGTTCTGTTTTTCCACAGGCGCTGATTTCCAGAAGTTCACACTGAGCTCACATCCAGAGCCACTGGAGCAGAAGCAGACATGAGACGAAGCCATCAAAATAGCGATCAAAACCTTCCGATTGAGAGAAATGCATTCTTTTGGTGAAATGTAATCACACAATGACACAGTGCAGTCATGTAAAGCATGCATTTACAATTTTTTTTTTTCACTGGCACACAATCAAGAACCCAAAGCCACGCATACTTCACACACTTCTGTAGCGATTGGCATTAAAAGCAGTACTCCACCTGAAACCTCAAATACAAATGTCAGTGCGTTTCCCTTGAATCGCTTTGTAAAGTTTTGGGTGATTATGTTAAGCTGACCGATCTGTGCAGCTATTGGTTTAGATTTACCTCAAAGTACAACGTTAGAATACTTCAGTTAAACTATGTAAATATTTAAATATCCCAATGCAATTCATTAGATGATCAAACAAATGAGTTACTAACAAGTGAGCAGTGATCTTCACCTTCCTTTGAATCTTTATTTGACAAAGGCCATAGCGTGGGCGACATATTTAATCATATTTAACTATTAGATATCAATGAATCACGGCTGTGAGAAGCTGACATGTATGCTGTCACGCTGAGTCATGCTGACATTCAACTTGTGTTCAAAATAGCTCAAACTCCTCGGACTCGTCTTTCAGTTCCTGCAAAATGATACCTCACTTAATAGACAGAACAATTTAAGTTTTCATTGTCGGACAGTTGTCAAAAGGATCGTGTCTGATATTCAATACTTGCGTCATAACACACGATCATGTTCCTGGACTGCACGGTCCATTGTTTGTTCTGTTCTCTCTCCAGACTTTTTATGCTCCAATAAGGGTGTGTTTGAGTGATACTGAACCTAAATCAATAGAAGTATATTTAATAGCAGCAATTAGGAAATTTATTAACAGATCCAAGTAATAACAGATCTAGAATAAATTTATGCTTTTTAACATTTATTTAATTCATGGTTTATTGATTAATATTTTTTAGTTTTAGTCAACTATAATAACACATAGTTCACTAAAAAACTAAAACTTAAAAAACTTCAACTGAAAATAAATAGTAAAAAGCTTAAACTTGTTATATATTTCAGCTAACTGCAAAAGCAATTTCTCATATGCATTTATTGCATCAATTACTCGTAGTTTAACTTGATGCAATAAAAACTGATAGTGGAAAAAGATTAATATTTTTAACAACATTTTACAATAAAAATACTACACAAGACTTAAGATTTTTGGTAACACTTTATTTTAGGGTCTCTTAACTAGTTGCTTATTAGCATGCACATTTATTTGTAATTAAGCACATATTAATGTCTTATTTTTTATGACCATATTCTACATCCATAAACTTAACAACTACCTTACTAACTATTAATAAGCAGCAAATTAGGAATTTACTGAGGAAAAAATCATAGGTAATAGTGAATAAGTGTTCTAAAGTGTTACCATATTTTTTATTTAAAATGTAAAAACATATAAAGCATGTAATGTGCTTGTAGCTTTGCAGACCCGGTCTACATATCAGGTATATGTTCCACTAAGCTGGCCTCAAGTATCACTTTTAGCATCTAAGCTATTAAAAAAAACTGAAAACTTTGTAAAACATGTTCTTATGTTAATATGACAAACTTATGCATTCGCATAAAAAATTACCTCAAGCTGGTTAATTTGTTTGATTTGTTTGATAAATGGCCGTGATTTTAACAGAAAAAAACTGTTAAAATGCTACAGTAAAAACCTGTTAAATGGTTAGAAAAACTGTAAACTGACATTTTCAGAATTCCCTGCATCGCTTTTCAAATTTTGTTTTGACTTTTGTGTTTTTTCTTTAAAATCCCTATGTTTCTTATCAGTTATGCTTATTATGGTTGTATGTTCCATGTAATGTTGTTAAATGAATGTTTATTGCTTATTTCAGTTTAATGAGTCTCACCATGATGGTGTTTAGTGTTTGTGTGAATGATTCTGAGCACCTTCTATGTATGTTCATATTTAAAAACTGTTTGTGATGGGCTTTGGTTCATCATGTGACTTTCTCATCATCACCTGCATTTGGTGCTTATCAGTGTATTTCAAAGATACAAAACAGAGTACTTTAATAGGTTGGTATATTAACATTATATCAGCTGATGAAATGACAGTATTTAACTGTAAATTTAACTAAAAACCGTAAAACCAAAAACGTTGCCGTATGTTTTATGGGAAAATTCCGGCAACCACAGCTACTGTTTTTTACCGTAAATTTTACGGAATTTTTTTTACAGTGTGTCTTTGTGAGTGAGTGAGTTAATAAAGTGAGTTTAAAATATTTTTCAATTCAATAATTCTTTTGTGTGCATCTGCATATTTGAAGGAATATGTATTTTGCAGAACTGAACAAAGATTGACAGCCTTATCATAGAAATGCATCATGGTATCGTTTAGTTGAATAGCGTCACTCTGTTAAATACTCCAGATAAAACATCTCTGTAACAACACTACATACGTCTGTTTGGTTATTAATTACTGCCGAAACTGTTTGGCAGTCCAGCTAGAATTACATAACAGGAATCCAACCACAGGTGTGCAACACAATACATGCAACACACAGTCTGGACTCTCCCTATTCATCACCAGTACGGCATATTTTAATGAAAACATAAACGTATTTATGCTGTGACTTGTCTTTCTGACTATATTTAATTATAAAAAGTTCATATGCATCAGTATTATCACTACCAGTCAGAAGTTTGGAATAATTAGGAATTGTTTTGAAGTTGTTAAAAGAAGTTTCTTCTTCTCACCAAAGCTAAACATTTAAACACAAACAGAGGTTGTGAAACACTGAAATATAGAATTTCTTTGAAATCTTTTGTTACATAAATGTCCTTACTGCATAAAAAGTGTTAATTTCATTAAAAAATTAGAAGTATATTTATGTAAATATATTTGCCATCAGTATTACCAATATAATTGTCTATTTCATATGTATTAAATATGTGACAATGTGTATTATATAATACTGTAAGTCAGTATAATATGAGTCAGTTGTGAGTTTGAAATTCAATCCTCTTTAGAAGGCTGTTGCTTATTTAAAATGAAATAAATTGCTTTTGTGCTCCATCTGTTTACAGTAGCATCAACATGTTAAAACAACAATACACTATGCAGCAATAAGCTTCGCAAGATCATGTTTATTGTCTTTTATGCTGCACATGATTGGTGTGGACAGTTTATCAGTTTATTATCAATTACTGTAATACACCTGTTGCTTAATCAGGGATCAGGGTCACTTTCAGTGATAATACACGTGAAAAATGTCCTAAAAATAGCCTCAGTTGTGCTGATCTCAGCTTCTACCTGTTCAACAGCATACCTCAGACTGCAAAAAGAACAATATTCATAAAATAGTTGCTTTTCTTAGCCTGTCTTCTCTATAATCTACAAAGACATCAATAAATCAGTTTTTGCATGAGTGAATGAAAACCTTTCTGGAATAAATATCTGCTTCCAGTGAATATCACAACCAAATCTGCTCAGTAAATCAATGACTACCGAGCAAACGTCAAACAATTACTGATTTCTCCTTGCACGGAGAGAAAAAAAAGAAGAAAACTTTTGAATAGTAGGGCAATTTCAGTAAATTATTATTTGAAAATAAATTAATGAATGTAAAAAAAAAAATCTGTGATGCCTATAAAAAATGGCATTGAAATTTGGTTTTTAAATCCATTCTCCTTTCTTTTTGCATCGATATTAAACCCATAACATACCCTGAAACATTTTAAATATCATTGCACAAAACATGTTAAACTTGACAAATTGCATGTTTTTTGTGTAATAAAAGCACAAAAACTTGATTGATAATAATATTAATAATATTACATGGACAACTCTACTTTTGACTTCAGTAATAAATAAATAAAAGTTCTTAAAGGGTTAGTTCATCCAAAAATGACAATTAATTACTCGCCATCGTGTCGTTCCAAACCCAGAAGATCTTTGTTCATCTTCGGAACACAAATTAAGATATTTTTGATGATATCAGAAAGCCATCTGATCTTCCATAGACAGCAACACAACTGAAATGATCCAAACATCGGTAAAACAGTCCATGTGCCACCAATGGATCAACTTCAGTTTAGCGATGCTACGAGAATACTTTTTTGCACAAATAAAAATAACATCATTTACTCTTCTCCCATGATTTACGTCTTATATGCAAGCTTTAACATATTTGACGTAATCAGCCTTGTTTACATCCGAGTGAAAGCTCGTGCATGAACGTAATCTGCAGCTGTTTGTGCCAAGAGGAAAGCATACGCTTATGCAGTAATATTCTCTAAAATGGCGGAGGACGTAAGTCACAGGAGAAGAATGGTTAAGTAAATTATCTTATTTTTGTTTTCTTTGCAGAAAAAAAGGTATTCTCGTAGCGTTGCAAAACTTGATCCACTGATGTCACATGGACTGTTTCTGGATCTGGGATCATTTCAGTTGTATTGCTGTCTATGGAGGGTCTTAATTTGTGTTAAAATATCTTAATTAATGTTCTGAAAATGAACGAAGGTCTTATGGGTTTGGAACGACATAAGGGTGAGTCACAGAACTGTGATTAAACATGACCAACGCACAGAAATGTGGCAAGGACATCATTCAAATAAATCAGAATTGTACGAAGTTACAAGAATACTTTTTTTGCACTATGGGAAAAAAACTTTATTCAACAATTTGTCTCCTCTGCATCACCCTGGCGCCGTTTTGGAGAGGACATGAACATAAACAACACATGCTGTTCTGTGCCAGCAGCACCATGTCAAACACTTCGCTCAAATCAAAGTGGAAAACGACATATCCGCATTTTGTTCCCTGATGTCACGTGAATTATTTTAATGATGTCCTTGCTATGTTTCTTAATTGTGGTAATATCCTTGCTGCCTGGAGGGTCAGAGAGCTCTCAGAATTAATTTTGTTCAATTTGTGTTCTCTCTCTTTAAGTTCAGTGGTAACCTTTTGAAATTAAAAGCAAAACAAGATACTAATAAATAATAATAATAAACCAACGTTTATTTGCAGTGTCACTGAATCTGGGTCACCAACCAGGAAACTGGCAGGCAATAAAGATAATTACATAATTACATGGTCGCAGTTTAAAAATAGTTGGAATGGCGAGAGGAAAAAGTGATGCAGCAAAACCTGACTCACGTCCACCTGACCGTCTCTAGTGTTGCATCACATCAGACACACTGGGTAAGGAGCTGTATGATGCAATGCATACAATTTGTCTTTGGTATTTGAGTCATGTGGTGGTTCTTCAACAGGTTTAGTGAGTTTGATCCGGTGAGGTCATCACTTCAAATTCAGTATAAAATTCCCCATGCTCCTCTGATCGGCACACATCAGATGCTGAAACAAACTCCAGCCCAGGACAAGACTGAAGAATATTCCTACATATACGGCAGTCGAAGCGTCTCTGGTAAAATCACTTATCATTTATCTGCTAGACTAAAATGCAACTGTTTCAAAATATGCAAGAATAAGAAAAGTGTTTACCAACGGCATTGCTATAGGCCATGATGATAAAAAGCATGTTTGTAATTTTAATAACCTACTTGGTCTTGACCACCCAAAGTTTAACCTTGGAGAACTGTCAGAATAATTGCTTTTGACTAGGCTAATACCCTTCCAAGTTTTCCACAGCTAAAGTTTGGATGGCCAAGACCCAGTGACAAGCTAAAGGCACAATTTTGCACATTTTCCTGAGATCAAATCCAGGAGATTGCTGGTTGCATTAGAGGTCATGCGCCTTCATTGCAATCACTGTATATAGAGAGTATACCGTTTTCTGAGGTAAACTGATTATTAGGATTGTTTCATTTGGATTTTTCCATTGCTCTGTGTTTAATCTCTAGAGAAGGATGAAGGTGAAGATGTTGGCCACGTTGGCTCTGGTTCTTCTGGTCTCCAGTGCGAGCGAGGGACGGATTCTCAGTAAATGTGAGCTGAAGTCCCAACTCGAGGCGGCACTGGGGGGTAATCAGGGAGGAAGTGGGCCTGCACCCGTCACTAATGGGCCTGGAAACGTGACTGTGCCTGGAACTGTGCCTGCGCCTGGAAACGTGACTGTGCCTGGAA
>JAUMHE010000042.1:21847584-21866133 GCA_032359235.1 Enteromius mattozi
GATAGATAGATAGATAGATAGATAGATAGTCAGATGATAGATAGATAGATCTTACAGTATATCTGACATGTAATACAATGATATAACATTAGATGGCACTATAATATTTTAAACCGAGCTGAAATCTGATCTCCCGGACATTGAATGAACGCAAAACCTTTCTCTTTTCAAATTAAAGGAGATTGAATAAACCCGCGGTCTAAACGATACTGATTCATCACTGTAATAGTTTCAGAAGAGTTTAAGTCAAACCTCAACAAGTGAAAAGTTCAGTTTAGTGTGTGAGAGAGAGAGAGAGTTACCTGTAGTTACCGGTAAATAAATACCTTTGTGATGCCTGAGGGTGTGCGCGAGACACACGTCATTTCTCTGAAGAGCGCGCCTCTCTGGAACCTCTGGCTGCCTCGTTGTTTTATGTAGCTCTTAAGTAAAGTGGGCTTCACTACACTTGGAGAACACTAATTTCGACAGGATTAACACTTTCTACTCGGAGTAGTAATATGTGAAGCCTGGATTGAAACTCGCTGGCAATAATGTGGACACAGATCTATATCGGTGTCACTTTCCTCATCCTGATCCCAAAATCTGCCTCAGAGGGTAAAATTGTTTTATTTTATTTATGTATTTATTTATTTGTAGTATAGTAGGAAAATAATCTTAATTTAATACATTTTAAATATATTTATTGTGTATTACTATTATTATATTGTTATTATCATCTTCAGAAACGAATTATACATTTATTTATTGTCAGAAACTTTAATTATTGGAGGGAATTTTAATATCACTATTTGTTTAATATATGCTGATGAATTAATAAATTAATGACTGAAGTTAATGTTGGGCTCAACATGGAAAAGGCTGGCACATGTGAAGAAGGATGTTATAAGTTTTTGTTAAAAGTCTATTGGTTTTTTATATATGGAGGGCTAATTCAACACACACTGACAGATATTACTCTGTTTAATTATCATGATAACATTACATTACTTTAATTTCTGAATCTTCTCAGAATCTTACGGCAGCCCAACGCCAAGGTCATGGGTTCAGTTCAGTGCAAAATCCGACAGAAATATGTTCATACAGTGTTGGATAAAAGTGTTTACCAAATGTAAAATGTTTTAACACTTTTAACACAGTTGCTATCTTTTCATTTAGAGTTGTTTTCCACGATAAGAGGGTAGGTTTATGTCTTTCTGCAATTGTCAGTTTTTATTGCAGCGGCATTTGAGATTATTCAAAGCTCAACGAGAGAGAGAGACACACACCCAGCCCTTTACTGTCAGTCCCGTCAGGCACATTTCACACATTCCTCTCATTCATAGTTTAAAGCGTATTTCACTAAAGAGATCTGTGAAAACCCGGACAAAAAATACAATCATGACAGTCATGTACTGTACTATACATATTAACTAAATCCATAAAGCAAGTCAAAGTTCTGATGTATGAAGCAGTCTGATTAGATTGAATAATTAAATGTGATAAGAAGTTGCTGATGTGATTGTGAGAACGCTGAAGCAGGTGTAAAATCCATGTAGATAAAGAGTAAATGATTTAACAACACAAAGAGATCTGTTTTCAGACATAATTCATTTTAGCCCCATTAAAAAAGGCTGCAAGTAATGCAACAGCTCGGCCCTGTGAGTCATTTTTTTCCTCTGAATGTTGTAATGTGATTCATCTCATTACAACATGCTTGTGGGGTGGGAAGCTTATTGTGTTGGAGTTCTCAGAAGGTCTTAAGGAAGTTGGTGTCTGGTTTGCAATTTCTTTTACGAATGAAGATTAAGATTGGCTGAAATGGCAGTGATTGGCAGTAACAGTGACTGAGATCCTGTTTTACAGTGCTGTTTCTAAAAACATAATGCCAGCAATGAGAGAAAGGGGCAGGTTTGTGGGTATTTGTCTTCTTGTCACTTGTCTTCTCAGTAATGGGCTAAACTAGGAAAACGGGTTCTGATAGCTTCATCAGACACTCACACACACACACACACAGACACAAAACACTGTAAAAGTAATCCAATTGACTAATGGCTTATGAAGCTAATCAAATCTTATCACTCCTGAAAACATATGTTCTTTGGAAATGGTAAGTCTCACCAAGACAGCATTTATGAGATCAGAAATACAGTAAAAACAGTTCTATTGTGAAGCATTATTACAATTTAAATGAGCTATTTTCTATGTGAAAACATTCCTGTGATGCAAAGCTGAATTTCCAGCATAATCTAATCTTTAGTATGGAAGTCCATTTCTGCCACTCAATAAAAAAAAGGTCATTGAGAATTATGTGATAAAATTTAGCATTAATAGTTACAAAGTCAGAATTGCTTGATATATGCATTCTGAGAAATAAAATTGTGAGCTTATATAATGTAGCTGTGAGACAAAAGTCAGAATTGTAAGATGAAAACTTGCAATTGTACATACTGGACGCTTGCAGAAAAAAAAACACCACAAATGGGAAACTGACTACACGCCAACAGACAAGACGGTTTCTTAAGGAAAGAAACAAAGTTTCCATTTTGGCAACAGATCGCTGTATTGCCTCAGTTCCAGCGACACACATGAACCAATCATCTCTTACTCTCTACTAGTTAGAGCATGAAATAAACATCAATGAACATCAGAAGGTGTCGTTTCACCAATGGAAAGATGTCAATACGCTCCGTTTTTAAGTCCACCAACATTAATCTGCTCTCCTGTCTTATTTGTTTGTTGGAAAAAAGGGCAGATAAAGAGTTATGATTGGTCAGATCACCTGTCAGTTAACTCCCTGTGAAGGGTCAATTACCTTTTCTTATGCTGCATTCATGCCATAATTGTAATTACCGTAATTCCAAAGATGACAACATCTGTGACATTTTACTCATAACTTTCCATGTTGTCGGACTCAAAGCAAGCGCCTAAATGAACCTGACGACGGTCACGTGGTACATCTGTCACTGGTAAAAGTCTTAAGTCTCAGAAAGCTACCAGTTCACAGGTTGGACTTATGAATATTGGCGCTGAAATTGTTGCCATAGAAACACATAATTTAGATAGAATAGAATGTCACGTGTTGTCATCTCGGAATGGAATGTCACATGATTCAAAGTTGGTGATTTGTTGCTCGAGTACATTTATTATTATCATCAGTGTTAAAAACAGTTGTGCTTCCTAATTATTTTTGGGATGTTTTTTTGTCAGTTTTTTCAAATTTGTTCTCATTAAAGAAGAAAGAAGATGCTAAATGCTCTTCAGTATGTCATTAAGAGCAGTTAAATAGGTTTTGATTGTCAACTTTATATCTCAATATAAAAGCGGTTCAAAGTCCAAAATACTATAAAGTTGATGTCAGACAGAAACTGGCACTGGTCGATGCTAATAGCAGGGTGCGTGACACGTTAAATGCCATCTGCTAACAAACAGCAAGTGTGAGCGTGTGTGTGCGTGGGTGTAGAGCCAGCGGGAAGGGAAGGGAATGGAAGACGGTTTTGATAGGTGTTTACGTTGAGAAGAGAGAGCGCTGGAGAGGGTCACCAGGGGACATGGACCCTGTAAAGACTTGCCGCCTTCTACTATGTCAACAAACAGCATTGATGCCATGGTCAGGCCAGTCTGAACCAAAACGACAGTAATCACTGTAACGGGCTGTTTAGATTAAAAAGAAGAATATGAGACGATAAAAGAGTAGTAGTACAGTAATGAAAACGTCCTTTTCTGAAGAATGTTAAAAACATAATTGTTATATCAAAAAGACAATTATAACATGAAATACATCGTGTGACACTGAAGACTGAAGTAATGGTGCTGATTTGATCACAGGAATAAATTGCATATTACAGTATATTCACACTGAAAACACAGCTTTTACTGTACTTTTACAGTTTTTTATATTATTATTTTACAAATAAATGCAGCATTGGTGAACAGAAGATGCATGTTACATTACAAATAATATTATAGACCAAATAGTAAATGGCATTGTATATTCAGTAATTTAATTCAAATAAATAAAAATTCTACCATGTTGTATAATTAATATAGCACTTATTATTATTGTAAGTCTCTTTGGATAAAAGCGTCTAAATGGCTATATTTATTTTGCCTAATATGCCTGATTTTCTCTTTTTTATTAGTACTCTGAATGGGAATGGGAATTATTTTGGTTAGCATAATAATAAATGTGATATATGGAGATCATGTGATGCAAACAGAGAGAAACGAACTCATTGATCAAACTTGAATGTGATTCTGTCTCTCTTTCAGCTGTGAGTCTCCCGTCTCCTGCTAACGTGTCTATTCAGTGTGACAGCTATGGAGTTGAAGTTCGATGGGAATATCCAGATCTCCATCAAGACATTTACTTCCAAGTGAAGTTGAAAAGCGAATCAGGTGAAAGGTAAATCATCTGAATTAAAAAACCTAATCTTTCACAAGAGTCTTTAAATGTATATTTGATCTTGATTAATTAATCTTTTAAAATACCAGTTAAATCATAATCTTGTTTAGTTTGAAAGTGTTTTCTGCATGAGCTTATACTGTTATTGTTTATTTTTGTTCCAGGATCTCTAATCTTACACAAAATCTGCGTTTAAACATATCTAGTATGCTGCCCAATGCAGCATACGACCGCTTCTATGTCAATGTGACGGCCATGCGAGGAAGACAGAATTCAAATTCAACCAGATCAGATTTCTTCGGCTATAATATAAATTCTTTGATCAATATTAAGTGTATGTTTAGCTTGCATTTTTATTGGAAATATTATTTATCATAGCAAATACCAGCAGTATAAACTAACCATACTGTCGTCTGTTCAGGTTATTTGGATTTTCCTGAGGTTAAACTTTCTCCCAAAGATGGCAAACTTCTCGTCCAGTTCATCAACCCTCTTCAGCTGTACAGAAACTCACCGGCTCTGCCCAACTTCGTCAATGATCTGAAATACTGTATCCAAACAGAAGAGGTAACCTTCACTTTTACTGTCTGCTTGCAGTAATAGTTCAACCAAAAACGAAAAAACCCTCACTCAAAGAATGTTCTAATCATTTATAGCTTTAATATAAATTATATAAAGACCAAAATGCAACATAAAATTAATTTCTGCATCATGACTCCAGTCTTCAGTGTCACATGATCAGCCAGAAATATGCTGGGCAAAAAAGTTTAGATTTTTTGAATATATCGTTTTTTAAAATGTGGTCGATTCAAAATCTATTCTCAAAGGCCATAAGTTGATTTTTTCCGAGATTTATTTCCACAAACATTGAACATAAGATTTACGTTAATCTTATTACTAGTCTAATGTAGTCTACTAGTCTAGAAGCGGATCTGAGAACTGTCAGGTACGGTTCCAGCTGTGTTTCCACGTGAGCCTGGTACGGTGCGGCACGATTCCAAACCGTTCTTGGCACGGAACCGAGTGCATGTGCGTGACGCCGCCAATCAGGATCTGTCACTTGTCAGTTTCTCCGTAGCTTGCTAGCGTGCTATTTTGAGCAATGTAAACACAAATTAGTAATAAAATCGAAAGAAATTTCTCATCACCCTCCATAACGCAGTGGGTTTTTTACACCTCACATCATATGTAAACGACTGTAAATGTAAATGACTGAGCATTTGAATTGAATCTATTATCAGCCCCGCAGTGGAAAACCATTTGTAATCTTATGTTTACTGTTCATTTTTATAAATGTAGGATTTGTATTAAATCTGTATTCATTCATGTAGTCAAATCAAATCAAGAATTGAAAATCGAATCGGATTGAATTGGAACATTTGAATCGATACCCAGCCCTACTGATTTGCTGCTCAAGACATATTTCTGATTATTAGTGTTGAGTTGTGCTGTTTTTGGGGAAACTATGATTTTCTTTCACTTTAATTTATTTAACAAGAATCTTATTGACCCCAAATCTTTGATCAGCTGTGTATATCTCAAGTCAAAACAGAGTGCATAAATAATGAAAAAATGCTAATTTTGCATTAACTTTTCTGTTAAAATGGTTGTTTTCTCTACAGTACATGTATGAAGAAACCTGTGAAAAAAAGCAAAATGCCTGCGAGACATCCATAGAGTTTTCTGAGCACAGAGGTGTCTACTGCGTCAATCTGACTGGAAGGATTAAACAGAGCTCTTTCAATCCCAGAAGCAGCTGTTTCACAGGAGACATAAGAATCTGTAAGTCCAATTTTAACAAAACAAATCTTCCGTTCACTTCACAAGGCAGATAAAATAAAGACAATTATTGTGTAGTTTTGATGAATTTTATTATGTGTTGTATTTACTAATTATAATAGAGAACTTGGCTTCTAACGTATTGGGTAGCAAATGACACAAAATAAAGGGATATTAAATGATAAATTCAACAAAAATTACACGCACAGCTGAGGATGATATACCTGACTGATGTTTTTGGTTCTTCCAGATGTTCCGGTCACTGTGTACTTGTATCCAGTGCTGGGGGTCGTTTTAACGCTGCTGTTTATAACTCTCATCATTATTCTGTTAGTCAAGAAGAACAACTCAGAAATGAAGAAGAAAGTTCACGATATGTTCCGGTCTTACCTTGTAAGTTGCTTTTTGACCTGTTCTTGATATTTATGTGCACCTTTTTTAGTAAAACATAGAAACTGAATGCAACATTATGCATCTACATTAACAATGCTGCAAGACCAATTAAAATGATCATATATATTTATGAAATGAACAGCATTTTTAAATAAAGGCCTGGCTTTTGGTTTCATCTGCGTCGGATGATTAGTGTGTCTTACCATACTGTTTTAAATTATATTAATTATGAACACTGGTTTGTAGTGCAGTTTAGTTTACTACACTCGCCCATAGGCTTACTTTCTGCTTTGAAGAATAAGGTGGATAAAGTTGACTACTATCTATTTAATACTCAAGAAACGATTAAAACAAAAATAAATAAATTATTAACATTTATTTAAATTAAATTAACATTTAAAAACATTTAAACTGCGAAAAACAAAGTATGAAGTAGAAATGTTGGTTTGGATAGAAGCAAAATCAATTTTATGTACTAAAATTATTAAACTGAAATAAAACACTACACAGAAATATATATATATATATATATATATAAATGCAAATGAAAAAAACAAAATTATTAAAACTAAAAAAAAGAGGACATTAAATGTTGTCTTGGACAGAATAAATAAATAAATAATTAGATTTTTTTTAATTACTTAAAGGGGTAGTTCACCCAAAAATAAAAATTCTGTCATTAATTACTCACTTGTTCATTTTCAGAACACAAATTAAGATATTTTTGATGATATCAGAGAGCCATCTGTCCCCCTCCATAGACAGCAACACAAATGAAATGATCCCAGATCCAGAAACGTAGTAAAAACACCGCTAAAAAAGTACATGTGACATCAGTGGATCGACTTCAGTTCTGCGACGATAGGAGAATACTTTTTTTTTTGCGCAAAGAAAACGAAACTAACTTCATATACTCATCCATTCTTCTCCTGTGACTAAACAAGGCTGATTACATCAAATACGTTAAAGCTTGTGTATATGGTGCGTTGAGCACGGCGGAAGACGTAAGTCATGGGAGAAGAGTAAATGATGTTATTTTTGTTTTATTTGCGCAAAAAAGTATTCTCGTAGCATCACAAAAGTGAGATTGACCCACTGATGTCACATGGACTGTTTCACCGGTGTTTCTGGGATCATTTCAGTTGTGTTGCCATCTATGGAGGGACGGATGGCTCTCTGATATCATCAAAATATCTTAATTTGTGTCCCGAAGATGAATGGGGGTCTTAAGGGTTTGAAACGACACGAGGGCGAGTAATTAATGACAGAATTTTCATTTTTGGGTGAACTACCCCTTTAAGCCCAAATATATTAAAAGCTAAATAAAAGGAATGAGTGTGCACCAGTGGATTGTCTAATGTTGTTTGTTTTCACTGTTCTTTTGTAACGAAATTCACACTTTTTTGGTCAACCATGCATTTAATTTGTCAGAAATGTCTTGCTGTGTTTTATGTGTTGTACCCCACAGCATACCTGCATGGGGACAGGTTACTGTAAACGGTGTCTTTTTCTGGTTTGGTAGGATTTTAAAAAACCAACAAACCAGACAGGAACACTGGATCCCAAGCAGGAATATGTGCAGGAAGATGTGCAGCTCGAGCCGTATGAGGAGCCTGAAGAGATAACCACGCTGACACCATTCACCGATGATGACAATTCTGGAAGCAGCAAATCAGGAGATAAAAGCTACGGGCCTAATGACCTTGTTGAAGATGAGCAGAGTGGCCAGTCCGATTTTTTTTACGACTGTCCACATGCTCCCAGACAAAGACAGGAGATGAGTCCCGGAGATACGGTAGATGGTTATGGACCGAAACTGCTTTTAGACATCTAGAAGTGAAGGAAAGTACCATAAAGGCAGCAGAATCCCCAGCACCTGTCGCCACGCCGTGTTTTGGGAAGATGACATGGGACGGGACTGTTCGTACAAATACAAGCCCACACATGACATGACGAGACGAATGGAATTCCCCTGGGTTTTCCGGTTTGTGGCACAATGGAAAACGTGTTTGGCATTTGTCCTCATCACGCCTCTCCTTTTATTTGAACCGAAACTCCTCATGCACTAGTTCAGGGAATTATTTTACTCTTTTTCTTCTTATTCTGAGCATTATATGTTCATTACTACTTCTATGTTGCAACATAATGTCGTTTTATCTCACATGCGGACAGTCTTACCTTGTACCCTTTGAACAAAGTTTTACAACATCTTTTTTACAAGCACCGCTCAGGTCATGTGACTTTATTCAGCAAGGATGCATTAATCAAAAGTATGTTACTAAAATTAATGCAGTTCTTTTGCACCTACTTCGT
Organism: Enteromius mattozi; assembly: GCA_032359235.1. NCBI lineage: Eukaryota > Metazoa > Chordata > Actinopteri > Cypriniformes > Cyprinidae > Enteromius > Enteromius mattozi. The sequence continues at coordinate 21,856,454 of JAUMHE010000042.1, forward strand.
TCATTTAAAGCTACAGTATATTGATTTCTATAAAAATGTGAAGCAGCACATCGACAATAATCAGAAATGTTTCTTGAGTAGCAAATCTGCATATTAGGGTGATTTCTGAAGGATCATAACTGGAGTAATGATGCTGAAAGTTCAGAAATAAATTACTTTTTATACTATCATCAAACAGAAAAGAGTTATTTTTAATTGTAATAACATTTGGCAATATCACTTTTTTATTTCTGATCAAATAAATGCAGCCTTGGTGAGCAAAAGAGACTTTCAAAACATGAAACTCATCTACAATCTTTGAACAGTAGTGTTTAAGTTTCTGTAATTTGGTTGTTTTTGTATGATGAGCTTTTCTAAAACACTTCCACCTTGCAATTAAAAAAAAGTGTGAACATTTTTTTGCCAAGTCAAACTCATACTCGATGTAATTCTAACACGGCGTGAACACAGAGCATAGTCATGTAGCAGGTCTTCAACAAGCTCACTCCACCATAAAAACAGGAACTTTTGAGGTCAAAGTCGTTTATTGTTCAATTCTATGAATGGTATTTATGCACAATGCATAACAATGATGGGAGAGGACAAGAGATTTCCATTATGATGAACTGACAAGCCACTTTAAAAAGCCATCCTATCTAGCTACAGGTAGCTGATAGTTTGCATTGTAAAAAAAAAAAAAAAAAGTTCTTGTTTTTTGTTCCTTGTGTTTTTATTAAAACTGGATTGGGAAAAATAGTACTTCTATTTTTATTTTTAATATATAACTGATTGAAAGCCTTTGAATATGATGTTTCATTACATTTTGTACAAAATAAACCCCGCTGAGTCATTAAGAAATTAACTCCTGTTGACTTTACTTTCAAACAATCAAACTTAAATAGAACAGTTTCTGTAGATTCCATTTGTTATGGTGTCTCCACGGCAATTCAAAAGCATCTTTCAGAACTGCATACTCTCTGTATGAGTCAAACAAACATGGAATTTCTGGTAAGGAAAATGATGCCATCATGTACTGCCACAGTGTAACCTGTGAGCCGACGTGTCTTCAGTGAGGTCCTGTAGTCTCCGTTGGTGTTGGAAACATTGCAGTGATGTCGAGTCTCTGGAGCGCCTCTGCCGTCCTACGAGAGCTTCAGGCCCTGAACGTTTGCTCTTAAATTAACCATCTGCTTCTCCTGCATCTGCTTCTCCTGTTTGAACGCCAGTTTGTTTGCTTTCTTCTCCGACCTTCTCTCCTAAAACAACATAAAGGTGCTTTTTAACTAGTTATACTGCCGGGCATTGGGCAGTATTGTGATAATAGCATAGATATATACAAGTGTCTATGGATAAAAGCCTATGCTTGCCTGTTGCATGACATGAATGAATATTTAAGGGGTTTTTTTACAACAACAACTGCAGAGAAATCTGAATCAGGAAATCAGTAATTTGCATGCAAGCTATCTGGTTGCCAGGGCTTGCTCCTATAATCATAGTAAAACCACTTTGAATGGTAAATCGTACGTTTACTTCAGAAATGCTACAATGAATTAAAAATTGACTGGCTTGGTTTGGCCCAAGCTTAAACGTCAAGCTACGCCTATGCTGCCGAGTGCTTAATACGGAGCCAACTTCCTCCAACTTATAAAATAGTCCCGAGTCTGACAACTTGCAGTGCCAGCGCACTTCTCCTCATCTAGCTAATAATGTCTGACAGGCCATAACGCAGAGATAACAGGTAGACAATCACAACATAATTGGTGTTAGATTAATGGTTAAAGGGTTAGTTCACCCAAAAATGAATATTCTGTCATTAATTATGCAAGTTGTTTCAAACCCATAAGACCTTCGTTCATCTTCAGAACACAAATTAAGATATTTTTGGTGATATCAGAAGATGATATGTTCTGAAGATGACCAAAGGTCTTACAGGTTTGGAACGACAACTAAGTATTTTTCATTTTGGGGTGAACTAACCCTTTAATATTATTTCCAGCATGACACATCAGAAGAGACAAACAAAATACTGCAATCTGGATGCGTCGCTGCCGTACGCACCTTCCTCTCTGTCTTGATGGCCTGTTTCCTCGCTCTCCTCTCCTCTGCGCTCTCTTCCCGTGAACGGGGCTGTGTGGAGGCTCGGGGCAGGTCTGAGTCGTTGATCCTCTCCATCCTCTCCACCTGTTTGGCCGTTAGGCCTCGTTTTGGCAGAACGTCCAGAGGAATCCCTGACTTACTGGACACTCGGATCTGCTTGGGCTGCATACACGTATTTACATTTATGCATCTGGCAGATACTTTCATTGCATTTAAGATAGAGATAATATCAATTCATGCAGGATTCAAACCCATGACCTTGTTGCTGAAAGCACCATGCTGTACTGTTTGCATTAAGTGCCACGTCTCTTGGTGTTTGTGCTTTTTTAATAATACTTATGCAACCTCCTCCATCCCCATAAACAAACATGTTCTCCTCTGACGACCTCTGAATTGTGTTTTGGTCTCGACATTGCGTGCAAACTATTATAAAGTATACAAAACAGGTCTGTGTGCTTTATTAGTCACATAAATTGTATTAGCTTGATGAATCAGAACTCATATGGTAGGTATTATTTTTTTAAGAGTAATATTAATACAAGTTCAATTCACTACAAACGGTCTATTTCTTTACTAACTGATTTCATAGCCTTATTGCTATAAATGAAGCATGTCTGCTTGTGTCTCTGTGCTATAGGGGAAAACCATACACTGTAATACAGAGACACAAACCATGTCTAAAATTTGGTTCACATGCAAAATGAATGCGGAATTTGAATTGGAAATGTAAGTGAATCTGATCAGTGCATTTCCTCCTCCTGGGACACAGCATCATGTTATGGTAAGGGGCGTAACATTTCAGCGTCACACGCTTAAGGTATTCGGCCAATCACAATGCACAGGATAGCTGGCCAATCAGAGCTCACCTCGCTTCTCAGTACGATAAGCTTTGTATAAATCGACCCGTTTCAGGAAGGCGGTGCATAGAGGAAAAACAATAATGTATAGTATGTGGAAAATAATGTGTTTTTTTAACCTTAAACTGCATAAACACATTGCATTACACTTTATACATAAAATAATGTTTTTTTATCAACATCATATGACCCCTTTAAATATGAAACAAGCAGGTTCCTTCACCTTTGGGGGGTCCTGGATCAGTTTGGGCCGGTTGTAGAGGTTGGAGTATGTACCTGGGAGAGAAAGATAAAAATGATCATAAAAATAATCAGGGCATCCATATTTTGATAACTGAATACCTGATCAAAAATGCAGGAAAAAAATATTATTACAATTTAAAATAACTGCTTTCTATTTAAATACACTTTAAAATATAATTTGTTGCTGTGATCAAAACAGGATTTCCAGCATCATGACTCCAGTCTTCAGTGTCACATGATCATTCAAACTCTATGGGTTCAGACTCACTGATGATGGTTTCACAGTCCCAGCACTCTGTGGGCGGCTCAATCACCATCGTCTCAATCTCCACCTCTTCATCGTCTTCCTCATCCTCTTCTTCATCTTCCTCTTTCACAGCGGGCAGCTCTGCAGGACCCAGCTGATCTGGATTCTGACATCTACACACACAAAGTGATGAGCTCTTCTGCTGTGATCTCTCTCACACACACAGATCTGTGACAGTCGCACACACTCACTCTTTCTCTTTCTGTATGAAGTAGTCTTTGATGACCTCCTCCAGTCGCTTGCTGTCCGGTTCGATGTAGCCCTCCAGCTCTGCGTTATCCAGCGCGCCGATCTCGTCATCGTCAAACTGCTCGTAAAACTAGTCAACAAACAGACAATTACTGATAACTAAAAGGCTACATTTAGTTAAAAACTGTGCTATCATGCTATGTATGATTTGAAATTAACATCTGCCAAATGTGGTGAGTAATGCTGCCAAATCACTAGTCAATTTGGTGGGATACTTATAATAAACTATGTTAACTCATTTATGATTTATTATGATTATTAATTTTGATTTAGCACAAATATTGAACTCTGGAGTCATCATGATGTATAGTCTAATTGCAGTCTGATATACACTCTACTTGAGCAGCATCTGCATATATCTAGCTGACTTGAACATTTGTTTGCATTTAATGCATCTTTATATTTGTGGAAGATCTGCTGGCTGACCTTCTCGAAGCGGTCGTCCAGGAGCGTGAGCTGCTCGTTCCTCCTCATGACGGAAGACGTCAGTGAATACTCTGTGAAACGACTCTTGGTCTCACAGTCGGCAAACATGAACTCTCTTCGGCCGCCTTCCTCGTCCTCTGACAGACCACCTTCTGAATCGTAATCCTGCTCCTCATCTTCCTCATCCGTGTCCTCCCACTCATCATCATCATCACCACCACCACCACTGAGGTCAAAAACGCAAAGGAAATTTGTGACGGCATCTGATGTGGGCGGGGTTATGCAGATTGAAGCATTCACCCCATTGGTTAACTCGCTTATTTCAGGCTCATGCTGATCTTTTGTCATTTGTCAGTTTTACCCCATGCCGTCGCCCATGACGTCATTGGCTTTGATGATGAAGTCATCTTCCAGCATGTTCTCTGGGTCGTCAAAATCAAAGTCCTCATCCAGGGCAGCGACAATGTCAGGATCCATATCCAACCGTGGCCCTGGAAAGCAAGACGCAAAACATTTGCATTTGGCTCTTTCTTTGACTACAGGCATTTTGCCTAATCTTTTTTTTATGAAAATATATTTATTTTTGTGAATCAAGGCCACATTATCATTTACTATCGCTTGCTTGTGCCACTTACATGAATATATTTTAAAATGTAATTGATCGCTGTGATCAAAGCTGAACTGTCAGCATCATTACTCCAGTCTTCAGTGTCACATGATCCTTCAGAAATCAATCTAATATACTGATTTGCTGCTTTTATCATCAGTGATGAAAACAGTTGTGTTGCTTCGTATTTTTAGACAAAATGTATATTTTAATCATAGAACATTTTAAATTTTAAATGCCTTTATGGATACTTTTAATTGACTTACTGCATCCTTGATGAATAAAAATTTAAATAAAAAACCCACCATACATCTTATTTAACCCAAACCTTTGAACAGTACAGTAATAAATAATAACAATACTAAAATGGAGTAGTTATCCAACATGAGCCATCCCTGTCTGAGGCCGCCTTTTGGTTTTCTTCATGAATTAACCAAAAAATCAAGAAAGCCAATGAGGTATGATATTAAAGTAAGTGTTTGTTCTGCAGGTTTGTGAAAGCAGTCACATGACCAGGGCTGATCTGATCTCACCTGAAACAGGAGCTGCTTTGTTTAATAAACCCACTTCCTCTTCAAACTCAGACGCGAATACAGATGAGGGCAGTTTGATGGAGGCCACCTGCGTGTATGACAAGCATTAACATAAAACATCAGCAAAAACACAAACTCATCAACTGCAGGAGACACAACCGGACCATGACGCGGTTTGTTGTCACCCTCATCAGTCTAGCTGCACGCATATTTTTAGTGAAAATAACCACAAGACGATCTCATAACACATTTAGCATTCTTTTGTGTCGTGGAAAATGGACCAAAATATTGATGAAATCAGGAATATGTACACATTTTTGCTGCCTAATATCACCTACTTTTAAATTAGCAAGTAACAAAACCTGATTCACACACATGATGTAAACTAAAAGCTATGGCTTGGCTATTAATAGGAACTTCCTCAATTACAAGTTTTCCTTGGAAATGTATCAACACAAAAGAACTAACCCCTGTGCTGAAATTCCTAATTTGGAGTTTTTGTCTGGCCTTAAGCTTAACAGTGCTTCCCACAGGATTTTTGTCATGCTTTGTCATGAATTGTTGCACATGCCATGAATAAATGACGGGAAACAATGGAGATTGTGTGTCAGAACGAGCAGTAAGGTACATGATCACCGTGAAGTTGGCCCCCCACCCAACGCAAGACGACGCAAAAATCATTTGTGCTGTAAAAATTTCGGTTTCTGCTGCTTTGGTTTGTTAAATATAAAATATTTGTTCAAAGGTCATTCTCAGGTCACTCAGCCCCCCCACAAGTCACCCCGAATACTCTTGTTTGTTTGTGCTGGTAAAAGTTTCGTTTTTTGCTTCGGTTTTTAAAATATTAGACTTTACTTTATAGGCGATGACTTCACCAGCCCCCCTACACGCTTCAGACTGACCCAAAAGAGACTCAATCGTTAGAGCTTCATTTGTGCTGCTTCAGTTTTTAAAATATTAAACACTGAATTTTAGGGTCGATGATATCCCCCACACACTCCAAATTCTCCCAAAATATTTGTTTGTGCTGGTTTGTGCCGTAAAAAAAATTGTTTGTGCTCCTATAAATAAAATAATATTTAATGGTCATTCTGAGGTCAGTCAGCCCCCACATGCTCCAAATTTACCCCAAATGGTCTCGTTTATTTGTGCTTCGTTTGTGCAGGTAAAAATTCCATTTGTGCTGCTTCAGTTTTTAAAATATTAGACTTTACTTTTAGGCGATGACATATATGATGAAATATTTATTTTATTTGTGTACAATCACAATAAAAACACTTGTGTATTTGTAAAGGAAACAGGCTCTCTAAAAAGGGCATCACAGAAATTAACTGAAATTCTGCATATAGGCTGCTATTTGTTGGAGGTTTTTTTGTATTATTTATTTAGAAAAATATATTTCGCACATGGGTCTATTAACTTCTTTTATATATAGCTTTATTAAGTTTTTCTCTGTTGGCACAAGCTCTGCGCGTGATGTGACCTGAATCCTCACGTTCTGTTCTTTTAATTTAATTGTAATTTAACAATCATTATTAATAATTGGTTAATAATGGCTTAACGACCGTCGGTTATCGGTTAGGGAAAAATTTAAACGAAATTAACATTAATTAATTAATTAACTAATAAATAGCCCTACACTAAACAGCCTATAATTAAAATAATTATTTAATTAAAACGACAAAACTAAAACGCGCACAGAGCTTCCAGAGATTATAAAGGGATTGAGAGTCCAGTGCGGACGTTTAAGGTTATAACAATCCATTCATAATTTGAATACATTCACTCACAGATTCACTCTCTGATAACCATTTATCCAATATTGCCCCTTGCCATTGTGTTGTATGTTACATCAGGTGCTTGCTCAGCGAAATATCTGTAGCTATAGCTATAGGTTTCATTATCTCGGGCTGATAAAAACAAGTAATCATAGTAATCAAAACAAAAATGTGTTACCAAATATACCTGGGCGACCTGCCAAGGTAAAGTACGTGTGAGACGCTTATCAAGCTCTTGTTATGTTAAAATAGTGGATCTAATCTTTCTGTCAACTTGTCTTTCAAGTAGCACAGGTTTAGTATTTTGTTTTAAAACTGATTGATCATAAGCCTTATTGATCTGTGCTTATGTACCTCGGTTTTTTTTACATTGTTTTGTTGTTGTTGATAATTTTGGCAACGTTCACTTAAAAATGGTGCACAAGAGGCATAAACTCGGGCCTAGATCAATAAATTGAGTGATTTTAAGAAAAGGAGTTGATAAAAAGATTGAATCCAATATTTGGTGATAATGTATATTTTTTGTAGGCCGGCCCAGTATTAATAGAAGTGTAACAAGTGCGGCGAGGAGCTGCTGGCGAATGGCCTTACAGGGAGGTCGGCGTCCTCTTCCTCCACGTCCTCTTCACCCTGTGCAGGTTTTGGTTGTGCGTCTCTGCGGGAGCGAGGAGCAGAGACCAGCTCTGCGGGCAGGGACGCCTCTCTCAGGTGCTGCAGGTAATCGTAGTCGTCATCGAAAAACACTCCAAACTTGCGCTGCTCCTCCCTCCTCTTCTCCACCTCCACCTGCAGGAACAGATGCCAACTTCAATGACGCGGTCAGGGGGGTGATATTTGAGCGTAAACCTGTTTGGGGTGTTTGTTTACCTTGGCAGCAGGTAGAAGGACATGTTGAGGTGCTGTCTCGTCTGCAGCGAGCGGATCTTTCTGACTTCTGTGCACCAGGTGGAAAGACACAGAGTTCTTCTTACTGATGAAGGATTTCTTCTTTCTGTGAGGCTGGAGAGAGACAGATCACAGCTATAATGTACTCATGTACCATTTTAGTCACTTTTGTTTTCATTTTAGTCACTTTTGGGTTTATTTTATTTAATCTTTGTGTGTTTGGGCCAAATGTTTTACAATAAACAGTCAATATTCTTACTGTCTTGTTAAAACGTAACACAAATTTAAAGCATAAACCTTAACTGAAACAAACCTATTTTAGAACACAGACACTGTACTTCGTGTTTAAATGACTAACGTTACGTTGTTTAATAAGCAAAAGTCATGTGATTTACACATTTACCGGATCCACTAGCCTGACAGCTAACTATATAAACAACACTTAAGTTACTTACCATTCTTACAGATAAATGTATTATCCGAACGTTTGTATTTCAGGTATGAAGTGACCTTAATAATATCAATGTTATGAAAAGTGAACAACGAAGAATCAAATAATAGAAACTCTTCTGTCAGCTCGAAACACATGGGCGACAGCGGCCATTTTTGGACTGCACCATCCCGACCGACTAAAGGAGGGGAGATAGTTCTGAATTAAAAAGCTATTATAAACAACACGTTATTATTTACATATAGTGCTATATTGTGTATATATGATTTAAAATTACATACTGAAACGATCGGGTAAATGACAGCGCTACCAAAAGTTAATGAAACACCCCTGAATCAATTTTGGTTTAGTCTAAACGAGGGGCGTGACGTACTGATGACGACGCTGCCCTACAAATTCCACATTTCTGAGAAATTATAACTTTTATATTCTAACACATTACATTAGTTTGTTGTTTGTTTGTTTTTTGCCTTTTATTTCGTTCATCTTAGGTCAGACAGAATGTAACAATAAGGTAAATGTGTTAATATAACAGGCCTATAAATAACACGAGCCTACATATAACATTGATTCAGATTAAGATAAAACAGCAGGCACGCATAGTTATACATTATACATCACCTTTTCTTCATTTGTTAGTTTTAATGTGAAACTGTACCCTTTTCATATTATATGTTTAATTAATTTGCTTGCTTGATTTGTTGTAAATGCTTTATTTCATTAACACACACTGCTCATTTAGTTACTTTTGGGGGGGGTTCTTCCTGGTGATGAATGACTGACAAAATGCTTGGACCTTGTTCAATATTAAACAAAGATATTTTATTAAACATATTTGAGTTATTGGACGCTCTATCACAGCTTCTCAATAACAACAGCCACAGTAATTGATTGTCATTTTTATTCATTCATATTCCTGATTTTGTTCATTTGTGCATGCACCTTTCGAGATGAAACTTTAGCGGTTTAGCAGCTCTGTGAATAATACATCTTGCAATTATTTCAAAATCTTGCAACATCCATAAAGGGTGAATATGCCTCAAATCACAGAAAAATTAAGAGTAAACGTGTCATCAAGAACACAACACTGGAGGAGTTTTTTCCACAAAATAATCATAGAAAAACTTTCAGGTAAATATGTGATCGGTAGCAATGGGAAAGACCCCAAAAACAAACAAAAACGCGTGTGAAAACTGTTCGGCACAACAGAGAAAATCAAAAGTTGCACAGCTGACTCCATCCATCACATTCCTCCTGCTAGATTTAGT
>JAUMHE010000042.1:21866233-21883597 GCA_032359235.1 Enteromius mattozi
TTTTGAAAGCAATATGTGCCTTAAAATGTTGCCTAAAGTTGTTAAATAAGGAAACCACTAAGAACTAGTTTATATTCACATTTGCTAATTTAAAAGAGGTCAAATAAAAAATAATAATGTTTTACCTGCATCATGTTCAGACTGATCACTCCTGTCTTTTGCTTATCTAAGGCCAGGAAAACTCCTGTAACATAAGTCAAAATCTAGATTTAAATGGCAGATTTTATTTATACTCCACATGTTTTGGAACATACTATATAAAAAATAAATAGAAGTAGAGATGAGTCTTTTAGTTAATGCATCGTCATAACGTACTGAACATGTTCTCCAGACGGACGATGCATGTCAGGTAGTCATCAAAATCAATCTCAAAATTTTCATCTGCAAACCGCAGACCCACCAACTGCAAGAGCTTATTGTTCAAAGTCATGCCTGAATGAAGAAAACACAAACAAGGTGAAGAAAAAACACTGATTTCTAAACGATTCTGGTTAAAGTGTGCTGTTTACCTGCAGCATTAAGAGCGGTGCGCAGCTCGTAGGAGGACATGCGTCCGGAGCGGTCCGTATCGTAAGACAGGAACAGCATCTACACAGGCACACGACACAACTTCACAGTGTCATTCTGAGAAATATGGTGATATTCTGGAAGATGAAGATAACACAAATAATGTATGATTCTGTGACTTACGATCCATTTCTTCAGCTTATCCCAGAAGACTTTGAACTCCTCGAATTCCAGCATTCCGGTGTTATCCACCTGCGCTCGGTTCAGGAAAACTCAACAACAATGGCTCGACGTAATGTTCACGTATCAAAGATGTAAAACTCACACCATAGGGTTTATATGTTTGATTTTATAATGAAACCTGAGGCAGCAGGGGGTTAGTTTAGATTAATCACACATGAATGGCTGAGAGGATACATCCATCAGGTTTATGATGCTGTGGCAGGTATTGAGGGTCAAACCATCAAACTTCACCTCTTTCCCTGCAGAGAGAGAGTTGCATGTTGGATTTTTGTGGTATTACTGGTGTTGGATTAAAATGTTTGAAAACAGACTCACTTCTGCTCAGAACATTGTTCAGCACATGCTGCAGTTCTCTGGCACTGATGGCTTTATCCTACACAGAGACATAGGGAGCAGTGTAAAACATACTGTAATTTACAATTACACCATATGAGGGCGCGCTCGGCTTGTTTTTGGGATTCACAAACTTTTCCCAGCCTAACTCCTTTGTTAATGTTTTAATAATTTAGTAATACATTCTATGTTCATGGCTCTCTAATGCCGGTTAATGGTCACATGATGTGCATGGTTATTGTTTTTTTTTTTTATTGCTTTAATTTCCAAAATTATATTGACCATTTGACCTAAAATATTTACTTAAAGTGCCCCTTTAAGATTTAAGTAAATATTTCCATCATTTAATAACACAATTGCATGATCGCACTTTTTTATGGGTTTCCATTTGTGCCAAAAATAAGTTGACTGCTTTATACTATACATTTTCTTTGTCTACAGTTATTGTCTACTTGTTCAGGTAAATCAGCAAATGTTGACGTGTATGTTGTCATCTTATTCTGACAGAACAAAATGACAATAAGGATGACAGTAAAAACAACAGAGAAGACTGTCTCATGCTCTCACTCTGCCCATATAAATTGTCAACCCTGCTTGCAATAAGTCTCAGCTTTCAAATTTTGTAAGTTTTAATACTAAATTCAAACAAAAAATGCCATTTTGGCAGACTTTATGTTGCATGAATTGTAAAACGTTGTGCTTCAGTTAAAGCCAGAGCCACTGAAAACCGAACTGATCTCACAGTGTCACCACGCAGTCACGTGATCCATAAAATTCTTCCAACAAATCATCTTATTATTTAACACTACAGTATATTATGCATAGATATTTATGGAATTTTAGCTATAGTATCATTTTATTCTGAAGAGTTATGGAGAGTTATGGTTTTCTTAAACCTCAGGTATTGCTTATAATGTGACCACACATCTTAACTACTTCTCAGTTAAACAAGTGTTCTATATATTAGTTTATAAAATGTTAAATATATATTTAATATTTTGAGTGATCTTCTAGTACTAATTACTATTTGTGCAATAATTATGGTCCAATAATGACTTAAAATATTTTTTTTCTAATACTTCTATAACTTATATTACAAATTGCAATTAGTGTAATATGTAAGATTAAAATAGAGAAAAGGGTTTTAAATGTCAATGCAAAGAGGCAAATTAGAGTAATTTTGTGGTCAGCAAAAAATCTTTTTCATTTGTAATGCTATGATTTACCTACTAGGTACCTGTATGGCTCTTTCCTAAATATAAATATATATGTATGTAGAATATTGCAGGTCAAACCTGCTTACTTAATTTAAAGTTTTTCATTTAAATAAATATTTAAACACTAGATTATTACATTTAAAATGATAACTCATAAGTACACAATGAATGCAAGCAAATACTGAATGATAAAATGGCATTCAACTGCATTCACCAAAAGATTTTTATAATTTTTGGCACAAATGGAACCCCATATATATTGTATCATGATTGTTTTGATTTCAAAGTTAATTGTTTATTTTATTTCACATTTGTAAGATTTCATTAATTATTAATTTGTCATCAATGCATCATCAACCTCCTGCAGTTCGCTTTGGGAAACCCAGCAATAAACGTTTGACTGGAGTTTTGGGTTTCTTACCGATCCGGCGATCTGTTCAAACAGTCTCCTCAGGCCCTTCTCCTCATCTGTCTCCTCCTCAGGTGGGTTTGGCTTCGGTGGCTTCGCAAATCAAACAGAAACACACACACACACACACTTTTAGCATACGACATCAGTGTATGTCGACATATTTATGTCCAGTCTTTCCCAGCTCACAGTGAAACTGTAAATAAACCGACTTACATCTGGAAGATCTGCTTTAATGGTGTTTCCCATCTCACTGCAAACACAAAATACATCACAGTGTATAAAAATCAATCTATGGGATATAAAAAGTATTCATTTGAGTGCACTTAGAGGAACTACCTCACTGATCACCATCTAAAAATGTAGTTATATATATATGATTATATATTTAAAGGACTGCCATTGAAATGCATACACACATGCACACACTAAGATTATTTGTGGCTTTCGCGCTTTTATATACAAAGTTATATGACTTATAGTGCAATATACTGCTTTAAGTAGTGTACTTTTTTTGGAATTGCATCAACATGTTCACAATGAAAAGAGCTGCATGGAGAGTCAAAATTTCTTTTGTGATCATAGAAAAATAATAGCATATGAGTTTTGAACTTCATGCTTGGCTGAAATTTGCTTTAAAATCCGACTGATAGTGCATATAAGCGTATTTGCATGGACATACATGGCTCCAGCTTTGTTCTCGGAGAAGATCCGGATGAGGAAATCAGCCTCGTTGTGCGGCTGAAAGGTGGTGGGCACCAGAAGGTAGTTCCCCGGCGGCAGTCTGAAGCGCTCAGACACCTCCCTCATGTTGACATAAGTACGGCTCCGTGCTTTAGAGCCATTGTAGCGGAAAAAGTCCTTCCCCTGGTGGTCTTGCTCATCAGGAGCCTAAAGGTAACGGTAAGTGAGCAGGTCAGACTGCAGTGGAGCAAGAGGCACTACATGAAACACAGTATTACATCTCCCTCACCTCGTAAATGGCAAAGCCAATGGTCTCCATGTCAAGCCCCTCTTTCCTGAGCCGACGGCGGTTCTTCTGCATCAGGGCCACGATGACGCTGCACAGCTTGTCACCATCATCTGGATCCTTCAGATGAAGCTTAAACTGCGGGTTTGTCCAGAACGTGTCTGAGAAGTGACAATTGAGATCAAGAGGAACACAGATATAGGTCTAAGCAACTGTAAATAGTAAGAATTCTGGGACTCTTGTAAAAACAATAGCATGGATTATCAGTGTTACGATGAAATCAATGAGGGGTTTGTCGCATGATGAGACCAACCGATGTAGTTCCTGCAGCCGCCAGCAGTGGAGCCCCTGATCCAGTTGCCCTCAAACTGATTCACTACCCACTTCTTGCTGACATCGTCTGACAGAGAATCTGCCGTCAGGTTACAGATCTCGATTTTATCATAGTTGGCTTTGAAATCCCCGAACTCCATCCTGCGACACAAGTCATGTTAGTTCACACCACACATCTAAATGAGCTTTCACGTGATTCTCGTGTGGAAGTGAATCGGTTTCGTGTGAGCTACATCTGATAGGTCATACGAACCAGAACTCTCCATCATCCAGGGCGTTTTGCAGCAGTCGTTTCTTCTCTGAACTGTCAATGACATTCCACTCCCTGGAGCTGAAAGAGAGACAGTATAATTAATTAAATAATATAAATTTGCCTGTGTCTGTTTTTTCCTACATAACGCGCACAGACGAAATGCAACAACAAACCCTGTCCTGCTCTCTTGCATTTGGGGGGCGGATGCTTAATTTTTGGGAATGCAATGCAATAATACCCATTGAGGCAAAGTCCATCCACAAATTGAAATTTGGTAAATGTGTTTCCATCATAGTTTATGAGCTTGTTTTCTTAAAACGTGAGTTTATTAAAAGGGGCATATCGTGCAATATCCCAGAATCACATAAAAATAATTGGTTGGAAACATACAGGTCAAAAATTTTACATACATCGTGCAAAATCTGCTAAATTAAAGCGGGATGATACAAAATGCATCTTATTGCTTATTGCTTAGTACTGACCTAAATAAGATATTTCACGTAAAAGACGTTTATATATAGTCCACAGCATAAAATAGTAGTTGAATTTATAAAAATCACCCTGTTCAAAAGTTTACATCCCCTTGATTCTGAACACTGTGTTGTTACTTGAATAATCCACAGCTATGTTTTTAAGTTTAGTGATAGTTTCTCATGAGTCCCTTGTTTTTCCTGAACAGTTAAACTGCCTGCTGTTCTTCAGAAAAATCCTTCAGGTCCCAAAAATTCTTCGATTTTACAGCATTTTTCTGTATTTCAACCCTTTTCATTAATGAGTGTATGATTTTAAGATCTTTTCACACTGAGTACAACTGAGGGACTCATATGCAACTATTGAAAAAGGTTCAAACACTCACTGATGCTCCAGAAGAAAAAAAAACATGCATTAAGTTCCTGGAGATGGACTATACGTAAACATCTTGTGTGTGAAATATGTTATTCAGATCAGTATTAAATAAAAAATAAAATGCATTTTGTATGACTCCTCTTATTTTGGTCAAGTAATTAACAATTTGCAGAATCTGCGTATGTAAGTTCATTTTTAATAAATGGACTTCACTCAGGTGTCACCATTAGTGGAGCTTACTTGTCGCTCCAGGGTCCGTTCCACTCCACCTGACCCCAGGGGTTACGAACACGTATCAGCTGGACCTTTGCTCCTCTGTAGTTGACCTGAGAAGACAAGATGAAAGAGATAATGAAGACAAAATAATTAGTGAATCTATGTAAAAAAAATAAAATAAATAAAACATTAGATTGAGACATGAAACTGCTGTAATTACCTCCTCCACTCCAGTGATGGAGTAAGCGTGGCCTTTAACCAGACCAGTAGTGGTTTGTGCTTCGGATTCAGCAGAACTTGTGATCTAATGATACGAAAACACAAAAATCTGGAATTTAGGAACGGCAGAATTTGATATTGATCTCACTTTGAATCCAACAAAGCTTACATCTATGGAGCATCCGAGCATCGATCCTCTCTCCACAGCTTTCTTGAGGATGAGGAAGAGGTTTGCGGGGGCGTTCTTCGTCTCGTACATCTCGCCCACGCCGCCCGTGAAGTCCTCCATCGCCTCCATGGTGCTTCCTCCTTTCAGGGATTCATAGCTGCCATTCAACCTGAGAGAGAAGCACAGGAGATGACTGACTCACACAAACAGGTCTGACATCTCAAAACTAGATATGACAAGACGTCAAGGCGTATCTTGTTTTGTAAACTCAAGTGCATACTTGGCATAGGCCTTCTCCAGAAGTGCACTCCAGAACTCAGTATTGTCAGCAGAGTGGAGAAACATCAGTTTGTTCCTTACACACGGGAGTCGGTCGTCCACCACCACATCCATCCATTTATTATGCTGCCAGAACTGCACAATAAGGTGGGTTTGGTTAGTGTTCGAGGTCACTGGGAAACTGAGAGAGTTCAGAGAGTGGGACTCACCTGGAAATGGAAGATTCCAGCATAGCCACGATCAAAGTCCTGGTCATGTGGCACGACCCTCTTTAGTGTTTCCTCATGGAGGGTCAGGGAGGCAATCGCTGCCAACAACCAGCAGTCTCCTATAGGCCAACATGCATAGAGATCATAATATGATCAGTGTCAATGCATCACAGTGTTAAAAGTAATGCATACAACTACTAATGCAAGTTGTGTAACCAGATTACTTTTCCAGGTAACTACTGTAGTAAAGGAATGCATTACTTTTACATCTATAAGTAAAGCAAGGTACTGTGCTTTCCCATTCATTGACTAAAAACTCTCCTCAATCACAAGAAGTGCAGAACCACTTTCTTCAGCTTATTAATTTAACTTTTGGTGTGAAAGGGCCCTTAAAGTTGGCAGAAATATAACTTTTAGGTAAGCAAGCCCAGCCCATGTGACAAAAAGTAATGCAAAAGTAACTAATGCAATGCACTGCACTACTTTCCATATAAGGTAACTAAGTAAAGCATTTAGTTAATGTTTCATAGAGTATTGCTATATTGTAATGCATCACTTTTATAAGTAACCTTCCCCAGCATTGATCCTTTATTTTATTCTTTGGTCACTGGATGTGTTTTGCTCAGATTGACCGGAAAACATACCCAGCTGCCCCTGACAGATGTCTGTCCTGGTGGCTCCTCCTGTGATGAATTTTGGATCTTTGCAGATTTCCTGAAGTCGAACAAATCGGAGAAAAACATCAGTCAGTCAGATTAAATAACATTTATAACACTATTGATCATCCATCTCGCAGATTTGCTGAAAGAAATCAGAGAAAAATATCAATCGATCAAATAACCTGTGCTATCCGTACATTTTAAGATATGTTCTGAATGCAATATGACAGGAGACCTGGATATGATTGGTTACTCAAGCAACAGTGAATTTGAACTATTGTTTCCAGAAGATACGAGACATCACATGACCCGCGGTTACTGCAGATCTAATGAAGTGTTTGATTGGAGAACGCCTATGATGCCTGCGCGAGGTGTGTTCGCATTTTAACGCAAGCCCACGCGCTTCACGCGCCGCATATCTAAGGTCGCTCTGCAGGAACGCCCTGGAATGAAATGCAGTTGAAGTTTCATTCAGAGGTTCTTAAAGTTTTACAAGCATGACGGAGGGGTGTGGAGCATCTTAGATCATTTGTCACAATCACTCGCAACTTGTTCTTTAACTCAACCCAGTAGTCTATTTCCAACTAGAATGAAACCTACATCCACTTTTACATTCAGTCACTCAGTGCTAAATAAACAATGCATTCCGTGCACGCCAAAATTCTATCGGCATTCCAGACCGGAATGCATGGCATCCGTCTCCAGTAGCTTCACTACTACATTAATGTCCTTTATATCAAATATGACCTCTGTTATGTCACACATTGACACTCAAAAGAATGTGAAATGTTAGGGAATAAAGTTCTGGGGCGTTTATATGGCAGCATCTAACTCATTGAAGCTCAATTTAGGCTTACCATGCTTTTGGGAACCCTGGTTGATTCAAGGCATAAATTATTCTGCAAACTCGCACGACGGGTTTTAAAGTGCCACAATCCCATTCTAAAACATGCAAATTGCACACAAAGTTAGAAGTCGTGTGCCATAAAGGTCAAAAACGATGTTAATGTTTTGGGAACGTGCGTAAACCATTGGTAATTACTAACCTACAGGGAACATTCCGGGAACATTTCCGATAGGTTCACAGAACGTTCCCCTAACCTACAGGGAACGTTCTATTTACGTTAAGAAAACTTTCCTGGCTAACCAACAGGGAACGTTCTGGGAACCAAAAACTAACGTTCTGGGAACCAAAAATTGTTAGCTGGGTAGGATTAGGGATTTAGAATAAAGTCATGTAGAACTACCATTATAAAACGGTTAGTTTCATTTCTGGATTCTGATTGGTCAGCAGCTGTGGTTTATTCACGATATAGCACGGCTAAGACCGCTTCACCCAACGGTTCTGTGTATCACTACGCAACACCCTTAGCAACTACCCGTAGCAACATAAACAATCAATAATACAGCATAAATCTGTTCCGTGTATTATGTATTTCGGCAAAATTAAATTTTTTTTATTCATTTATTGAAGTATAGATGACCCCTGCTGGCGTCATGTTGCATCGTTAATTTTAAGACCACGCCCTTTCCCGTCCGATAAACTTTTATCATGCAGATGCGCGCGTCTTTTTGAAAGCACAGTTTCCGACATGTGGAGAGAGTATTACTCCATCTGTAAGTTTTCTGTTTCAGATATGGTTTTGTATGCCCATGTGTCCATCACTTTACACTGTAATAATGCTTGCAATAGGTCTGTTTTAAAACTAAAGGACGGAAAACAGATGTTTTCTCATGCTGAGAGATAAGCAGATGCATGTGTGTGAGTAAATATCATATTGTGTTAAAACATAAATGTGTAGCGAACCAAAAGCTTTTCTTTGTTTCTTTTTTTAAAGCAATCTCTTGCTTCGGAAGGAATGCATTTAACAAAAAAGTAATATTTCAATACATATATGTTTGGTTTTAATATTTTTTATTGTGCGCTAAGCATTTTATAAAACCAATAAGGTACTCAAGGCAGTGCTGTATTGTAAATAAATCACAGCTGAAGGGGTTGTGGCCCTTAGCAACATCCTTCCCTAACAACATCCTTCAGCTGTGGTTTATTCACAATAAAACACAGCATCTCATACGTTATTGCTTACCTAATACATGGTTAATGTTCTAGTAATATGCATGATAATAAGCAACTAGTTAAGAGACCCTAAAATTAAGTGTTACCCATTTATCTAACATGCATGCATACGTGAACAGTAGGAGCAACAGAAAACAAAATGCCGTCAACTTCATGAGTTATTGTTCACATTAGACCCCATTAAATTCACCCACAATTCCCTCGGCTATATCATATAAACATTCAGGGTTATCTGCTACACTGAGATCTTGCTCCATCAAATCCAGGTGATTGGAGTCTTGTTTGTTTGGGTGATCAAGTGCTGGTTGATATTTCAGTAACTTCAGTAAAATTGGTGTCAGATTACCTAATTCACCCTACCGTACTTACTGTATGCAACATATTCAGGAGTCAAAAATGTCATCTTGCAGCATCATGCATACTGCGGGTCACTTACCCCAGGCCTCTTCCATTCAAAGTTAACCGGGACCCTCTGGCTGAAGAAGAGAGAGTCATCCCTGGCTGGGAAATCTGGATCCTCAAACAGCTTCCCCTTTTGCAAACACTCCAGGCGGAGCTGCTCAAACGTCTTCCCGTCCGCCTGTGTGCTCTCCACTAGGGTCGCCTGGCCCGAACCACTCGGAATAGTCACGCTGTAGGGCATCTTCAAACCAAGCTCCAAAACCTCAGACAGGACACTGGTGACTCTCGTCTGGAGCAGTGAGCTGGTGTCGGAGTGTGTGCGAGATGAATCCAGCCACTGCGGCCGACGGACAGGCTCGTCAGGTTGGCGTCACGCCCATCAGGAGCAGAACTGGTTTGGGTGAAAGCTGCCACGCCTGTGCGTGAGGAGGTGGATCGGATCCTGCTTGAGAACTTTACTATGGTATTACTGTACGGTACTATCCGTTTTGCCACAAATGAGATCCAGACAGCCATGACATGTTACAAAAATATATTTACAAGTATCAGAACGGTGCAAAAACATACAAAAGTTATTTTTTCTCTTCACTGTAAAAGACAAACATCTCATGATTGCGTGGCTGACAAATAGGAACACAAAAAGGAAACTTTAAACAGACAAACTTAACTTGCTTCATACAAAACTAAGTGCAGGGTTGTACGATTCAAGGAAACTCATCATTCACTCCATCTTCAACAAGCAACAAGAGACAAACTGTGGCATCTAAATTAATCATGTTTTTTTCTTGAGCTTTCCTGGGGAAGTTTGTTTATTATTGCAGTAATACTAAATCAATAAAAACCAAGATGATGACAGCTTCATTAGGACTTTCTTTTTGCCTGAAGTAGGATGAATACAGTTTATCTGGCTTCCTGGAGAACAGTGCTTGATGTGCTTACCTTTATAAACACAGGCCATCAACAAACAACAGCAAACAACGGAAATTAGCCAAACTGAAAAATACAGACATGGAACTTTTTTCAGACAAATATGTCTAATATTTACATTTTCATGAAAACAGCAGGCTACACCTCTAATGAGGCATTAACACACATCATAACAAAAATGAACCAAAACATCAACACTCTCACTTTACAAAACACAATGGGTGAATCTCACCAAAAAACAGTCAAGAACGCATCCCGACCATATTTCACAAACAAACTAGAAATATATTTTGCTCAAAGAAAATAAAGCCTATTAACATGCCATTATTTTTATGACAACTGTCACCCAAATTCTTAATGCAATGCCAATAATAATAATAATACTGAAGATAGTATTTGGTAGCATTTGTTGTCATTCCTTTAACAAAACAAAACTGCTGTAAAATATGAATTTATAAATAACATTTGTTGAACTACTTTATCATTTAAGCAAAATTAATTCACAGTCATTCCAGCCAAATCATTTTGTTCGCAAAACGTCTATTAAAGAAAAGAAAGTGTGAAACTTATATCCCAAATTACTTAGTTGAATCAACATAAATTATGGGCAATACAACAAATACCACCCTGATGAATACCTTACCATTCAAATAGTAGCTTTCTTTTTTTTCTATTGCATTAGAGTAATGAGAAATTGGGTATAAATTTGTCATAATGAGCTAAATGGCTTGGTTTTACTTGTAGGGTGAATTCAGATAAACTGGACGCATTTCACCATTGAGATTATGGGGGGGTGAAAACAACCAATTATCCTGAATTAACCCTCACTATTTTATAAGATTTTGGGGTTGAAATATGATCCAGGCCTGTTTTTGTAAGTCAATGTCACCATGGCAAAAAAAAAAAATAACGATGCTAAATAGTTTGATTATACTTAAATTCAGACCAAACATTTTGTATTTGAGATTACAGGAGAGGGGGTGAAAATGACCCATTATCCTGAATTAACCCTAACCGCTCCATCAGATTTTGGTGTGAAACATGAGCCTGGCGTGTTTTGTTGAGATGGACCCCCACACTCTCACTGCTCCTGTTTCTCCAGCGCAGTACCCGTCACCAGCAGCAGGTTACAGGCCATAAACTGCACATTGAGGATGTTGCTGGTGCTGCCTGTGTACTGTCCGATCAGCTCGCTGCTGGAGCCGTCACTGGGAGCGCCGCCGTGGGCGCTGCGTATGTCCCACACCCGCACAGAGTTGTCCATGGAGGCGGAGGCCACCAGACTGCTGTCCTGACTGAAGGAGAGGCTGGTGATGCTGTCGCTGTGACCCCGCAGGTCCTTGAACAGGCTGCCGGACGCCAGGTCCCACAGCTTCAGCCTCTGGTCCTCTCCGGCCGAGGCCAGGTACTTGCCGTTGGGCGAGAAGGCGAGTGACAGCACAGGCCCACGGTGGCCCGTGAACAACCTTACGGACGCCCCCTGCTGCGTGCTCCACAGCCGCACGGTTTTATCGGTGGAGCCGGTGGCCACGTAGTTGGAGTTGGGGTGGAACTTAACGCAGTCGACGTCGGAGAGGTGCCCGGCGTATAGACGCAGTGGGTAGGTCCGTGCGAAGTTCCAGAGGCGCGCGGTGTGGTCGTGGGACGCCGTGGAGAAGTAGAGCCCACAGGGACTGACATCCACGTCCCAGACGGGGTAGGCATGGCCGCGGTACAGGACGGTGTTAGTGAAGCTGCTCAGGTCCCAGAGGCGCACGGTGGAGTCCTCCGAACAGGACAGCAGGCCCGAGCCATCTGTCAGGAACGCTGTGCGGTACACAGGGCCGCTGTGAGCCCGCAGGGTCTTTATCTCACTGCCTGAGGCGTCCTCGTCATCTGCCTGATGACAAACAAAGACACACATGAAGAAAATCTAAAAGAGGGACGGAAACACTTCAAACCTTCTAAAAATAAGCATAATATAATCAGTCATAAGTCATAAGGATCGATTCGTTGAAAATGAGATTGTCTGAAAGCTGATTAAATATGCTTTCCAAAGATTTATGGTTTGTTAGGATATGGCTGAAAAAATGTGAGGGTGCAAAACAAAATCTAAATTTTCTCTATTGAGAAAATCACCTTTAAAGTTGTCCAAATGAAGTTCTTAGCAATGTATATTACTAATCAAACATTAAGTTATATTTACGGTAGAACAATTACAAAATATCTTCATGGAACATGATCTTAATATCCTAACGAGTTTTGGCTGAAAAGAAAAATTGCTAATTTCGACCCATACAATGTATTGTTGGCTATTGATTTTTATGTGTTACTTATGACTGGCTTTGTACTCCAGGGTCATATTGCCCTACAATTAATCTGATTTTTGACCAATTATTTTTTACAGTATGTTTGAATTTATGTTGATATAAAAACAACATGAAATAGCTTTTAAAATTCAAATATTTGTCTGTAATTCAAATATTCTTTGGTTTTACTCAAAAATGTCCCATAAACTAAAAGGTTTAAAATCGTATATTTGTAAATGTAAATGTTTATATCATATAGCATTTATATCTTTTTTATTAATTTCTAAAAGTTTTTAGTAAATTATTTAGTCATTTAGTAAAGAGTGAAAAAAAGTGTTAATTTACTGTAAATTATACTGTATTTTACTGTAACATTTGATAATGAATCTCCTGGACAAAGACTGTTTGGTTAAAATGAGGGTTTATTTGAATAAAAAAAAAGAGCAAGTTAAGTTAAAAACATTATTTTATTGATTAATTTAATATTTAAATAAAAGCAGTTCTTAATATAAATTAAAAACAATAAACAAATACTACCATGATTTAAAAAAAACACTACCATTTAAATATCTAAATGTATGTTTTGCATTACAGTACTGAGAGTTCGGCAGAAAATCTTAATGATGATAAAATGGGCGTTTAGTTCAGTAATTAGTTCTTTAGTTATACAAAAAAGGGTTTCAAATTTAATTTATATGTGAAATTTTGCTTTCCATTAACATGTTAAGTAAGTTTGAAATTAAATCAACAATATATACATTTAGTTGAGTTAAGTGATATTGTCCATTGTAAATTCTGTACTTCTGCTTAAAAATACTCTTTGGTCAAAGTGAAGCTTAAAAAAAACAAATCAACAAAAAATATAACAATAATAATAAAATCTTAGGGCAAAGAAATACAGACACATACTAAAACCCATCAATAGAATGAAAACTGTCCAGACTCGTAATTTCTCTTTAAGCTCCATTAGAAGTGCTGCTGATATGAATGAATGTACATCAGCTGCCTAAAACCAGAGAGACACTGACCTCCTCCTCCAGCACGTCACAGGCCAGTCTTATTTTAGACACGTCGGTCCTGTGAGGTCCCGCCTTCAGCTTCCTGGCCCGAAGACTCCACAGCTTGACGGCAGAGTTATCGAAGCCGGCCGCCAGCAGACGGCTGTCCGCTGACACCTCGGCCGTGTTCAGCAGCTGATCCGTGTGCTGGAAGGCGTAGAAGCAGACGGTGGTGAGCGAAGGCGCTCCGTCCCTCACACGCTTGATGCAGTCCTGCAGCGCCTCCAGCGCCGCCTCGTTCTGAGGTAACCCGGTTGTGACCTCCACACGCTCCGCGCCCTCAGTGGAGGAAGAGGAAGTGGAGGTCGTGTTTCCCGCTCCTGTCCCTGCACCATACAGCTGGTAGTCAGTTCGGCGCGCCGCTGTCACCTCCACCTAAGAAGGAAGAAAACAAAGACTCTTGTGATGTAGGTGAACTGGCTTTCGTTGACGACTCCCTCCCTGAATAGACCTGAAGCACACCTGCACGTGTGTGCTGAGCGCCCAGCAGATGGCGCTGTTGTCGTCGCTCTGCAGGTAACGCAGCAGGTAGCTGTACGCTTGATCTGTCAGGTGCACCACATACTTGTGATCCAGGAGCGAGCAGAGTTTAGGGTTTGAGGTCACATCCTAAGAAGACAACAAAAAAGAAGTTTCAGCATACTGCGAGAAAGACAGCTTCCCTGCTGCTGTGGAAAACTGCATCCCACAATGCAATGCGCCTATTGTTCACTGTGTGACAACTGAACTTAAGTCAGCCATTTTAGTACCACTAGCTATTACAACTATATTAACAGTGAGAAATATCAAGTAAATACTTTAAAAAGAAAAAAAACATATGTATATCTGTGTGTGTGAGTGTGTATTATTATACATACATACATATTATATATTTACATTTTTTTCGCTTATATTTACTTTTAAATTTACATTTTGATTCGTATACCCATTTCATATCTCAACAAAACATGTGTATAATAATAAATATATTGGCTGAGTATAAATACAAAATAAGTGTCAATAAATATAAAAATATACATTACAAAATTAAATTTATCAATTTGTTTCGTTTTTTTTATATACATTTATAAAGTGCTATTCCACACAGGTTTTTAATATATATATATATATATATATATATAATATGCATGTTGCTGCAAAAATATTCATATTTACATTAAATGACTAAATCTTTAATTTATCAATTACAGTTCTTTAAAAGTGGCTGTACTCATTTTAATAATTATATAAATAGGACTTTAATCATTTTACATCACTCCACATAATGGGTCACGTGACTATTTATTGTGGTTTAATTCCCACTGTTACGATATTTGTTTTTAAAAATAACATGAAGTATACAATGTGGACTACAAAGTATTCAGAAAGTAGTACACTAATGTTTTATTCCAAACATGGGTTTCTCTCTCTTCCTAACAAACACAAGCAGAGGTTTCAGTGATAATGTCTCAATTTACAACAAAATTTGTGCATTTCTTGAGTAACTGACATGCCACTGACGCACATAAATCAGTGCCACAGAGAATGATAGGGAATTATATTGGATCAGTCTCATTTTAAAACAGTTTGTAACAGTAGTAACTGACCTGAGGCGTGACGGCTCCTCGCAGCAGGTCTACGATTGCTTTCTGCTCCGGGTCTTGCTGGAAGAACGAGTGGAAGCGACTGTAGAACGAGTCTACCGCCCCCTTCAGGCCACACCGAGCCATGTCCAGGTGCAGGTAGAGGAAGAGTGGAAACAAGACGCCGCACACCTCCTTCACCAACGGTGCTTCTGCATCTGAAACACAGAAAAACCAGAGCACAGGCTGGATTAAACCACAGAGATATAATCTGGAAGCTGTCACTTCTGACTGAAAATAGATGTCTGCTATACACAGACAATAGGATAGCGTTGAATTGTCATTGGGCACGGCCTAAATGCTTTCTGTCTCAAGAGAGCGTTTGTTAGGTGTTCATCTCTTACCCTGCAGGAAGGAGCGCAGTCTGGAGAACTGGGTCTCGTACTGCTGCGGGTCAGACTGACACGGGGCGGCAGACACCACATTCGCACAGCTGGACTCCGTCTGAACTGAAATGTGACAGAAATGTGAAGATGAGCGTCGCTGTTATCATTCAGAGTTAAAGACCCGTGTTGATTTAAAGAGCAGTCACCTGTCAGACTGGCCGCCATCTCCTCAGCGGACTGGGAGAGTTTAGCTCCCTTCAGAGACCCATCTGTGTCTATGTACTGTCTCCTCTTCAGGTACTGGGTCACCGCGTACTGTATCTGCTCCGTCCGCACCCGCTTCATCTCCTGGTGGAGACACACAACACACACCCGTCTCAGATATCTCTGCTCAAAGCAGTCATTAACGCTGTGCGATGCAAAAACTGGTGATACACTGGGCCGCTTGTTGAGTTTCCAGGCAACTTTGGGAAATATTGCTGCCCAAGAAAAAAAAACTGATCAAAATTTGCCCCGTGTGACATCAGCATAATCTAGGTCTGGCTGAGTCTAAAAACACTTAAGTGGGAATTATATCGATTTGAATGTTAGACTTGATTTTAGAGAATCATATGCACGCGTGAATATTTGATTTGAATTTAGAGAATCATAATAGTGCTCGAATATTTGATTCAGTTTTAGGATACCATAAGCATGACTGACAATTTCAATGGACTTCAGGGAATCATGAGCATGCTCTCGAATATTTCATTTGATTTTAGGAAATCATGGAATGCTTGCAAATATAATTCAATTATAGGAAATCATACGTATTTTTGTAATATCTGACTCGATTTTCATAAGCAAGTACGAATTAATTATTACATTTGAATCAAGATTCGTTCGAATCATTTCTGAGCATCATAAAAGCGTTCGAACATTCGATTCAATCCCCGATCAGTCGATTCGATTCAGACGTTAAACGCGACCCAATATTGCTGCCTTGGTAGGTAGCTCCTCATGATTTGAGACACAGACACAAAAGGAGGTTGGTTTCTCTGCAGTGCAGCCACATATGAACTCATTCGCCATCTTCAGACAGGGTTTATGAAGTAAACTCCTTGAATAAATCAAGACTGCTCAGAATCCTGCAGGTCAAATAAACGCGCGGCCTCAGTCTCTGAGCTCATCATCACCCTCTGATCTTAAACACTCAGCGCATTAGAGCTGTTTTACAATTCAGTAAAGCTGTTAAACACCTACTGCATAATCCGTATGTGACAGTCCTAGAGAAAAGTGCTGCTTTAAGCCATGGAAGATGAGCTCAGGAGAAGACTACTGCTCCCCAGCAGTGCTCCATTGGTCGCGCTCTCTTCTTCTACGCCTCTGCTGCGAGCGCACTGAGCTGCACTGCGCCATCTAGCGCCTCCACCGCGCAAACAACTACAAATACATTTACTTTTCATTTTATACTTGTGTAGATTTGTTTTTCTATGTGTTATATACATATTTAGTATAAAGATGAATACATAGAGGCATATTACATTAAGTTAATATAAATTTATATAGTCTTTATTTAAAATAGGCTGTTAATTATTTTTATGAGACTGTTAATATATACATTTTCCTTGTAATTACCTTAAATTCAAATAAAATAAACATGAAAAAGTAAAATCTATACATAAATAAAAATACAAATTATATTTTAGTTGTTATTTGTATTATTATTATTTTATTTTGATGTAGTTAATAGTTTAAGGTGTAGAAAAAAAAGAATTTGTATTTAATATAATGTTGAGCGGGATAGATTTTGGGGCAGACAC
>JAUMHE010000042.1:21890092-21907450 GCA_032359235.1 Enteromius mattozi
CACTTGGGAGTGTAAAAAAAAAAAAAGTAACTTAAGAGCCATTTGTGTGTTTTTGTCCTGTAGAGGGCGCTGGGTTTACACTGACCTCACTGATCCTGCTGCATCAGTTGGAGGATAAGATGAAAGCTCACCGCTGCCTCATGGACTTCCTGCTTCAGGTTCCTCATCAGACACACAAGCTATGAGACACTCTTTCATCCTCCTCAGTATTTATCAATACTCTCTCTTTCGATGCGCTCCACAGACAGGACTCCTAGACCGCCTCACTTCCACAGCGGTGCGCATGTCCCCCATGGCCACGCGGCTCTTGCTCTGCGAACATGCGGAGAAGCTCTCGGCCGCCATCGTGCTGAAGAACCATCATGCCAAGCATCCAGAGCTGGTGAACACAGCCATCCTGTCAGCTCTGAAGAAGAGCAATACAGACATACCTTCCAACCTCACGCCCGCAGACGTGTTCTTCAGAGAGGTGCCAGACTTCAGCAGACTGGAGTGGAAAATATGTGTGTATATTTCTGTTTTATCTCATGTTTGTGTCTCCAGGTGTCTCAGATCTCCTACATCTTTGAGTGTCTGTTGGATGAGGAGGAAAAAGCTTTAAAAGAGCATTCGGATGCCGCCAGGTGGGCCGAGCTGGTGCTCAACGTCAATGACATTGTCAAGGTACACAGTTTTCATTTTTCACCTGTTTATTAATTCATGCACTCAGATCATCACAAATCATTGGGCCAGTTTCAACACATCTAAGTATTTATCATTTTGTGAGTAATTAGATGCACATTAGCATTAACAAAATAATTTTTTTTTTTAAAGTTTAAAAAGTGACAGTAAAAACTTCCATAATGTTGCAAAAGATTTCTGTTTTAAACAAATAAAATAAATCCTTTTTAAATGTTGACCTGTTAATGAAAAATCCTATTTTCAACAAAAAATCTTAAGCAGCTATTGTTTTTGGCCCTGATAATATTTAATACAAAATTATTTTTGATTTATTTAATAATTTATAATATCGTAAAGCAAATTAGCGGTTTTTACCACAAAATTAAATATGCCTATTTATGGATTTCTTTTTGTTAAAAACTTTGGCAATACTATAAAATAATGTGAATGTAAAAACTAAATCATTATCTTAATGTAAAATATAATGTAATGCAAAAAAAAAATGTTTTTACTGACCACCTTGCAGCCCACACGACACCAGATTAAAAGGCTAATATACAGACTTGAAGCCACAAATTTTAAATTTTGAATTCTCTGGGCTTGAAAGAATATTTTACACATCATCTTCCTGGTGAATAATCTTAGTTTTGTGTTGCAGGATATGCTTCAAGCAGCAGCACAGTACCGAGAGACCAAAGCATCTCTGTACCGAGCGCCAGAGAACTGCAGCCCAGACCCAGAGTACATCCCATGGACAGGTAAACACACCTGACAGGATTTTCTGACCTCCACAGAACTGTAAACTAGGGATGTAACGATGAACCACAACCCGGTTGAAAACTGATTCAAATATGTGACGATTCAAATCGATTGAGATGCCTAACAATTGGATACAATTGGAGTGAGAGTTTATGTGAATGTATTTTTGAGAGGAACTGTTTGTCTTAAGTAATGTTTACATTGTGTTTTCTTTTCATCTTACCTCTAAACAACACAAATTACAGTAGTTCATAAGTGCAGCTTTCTTTGTTTACAACAGTAACCAAGGAAACACTATATCATTGCTGTTCTTAAGCGCCACCTGCTGGCAGAGAACAAACGTCTCATTCAGCTTGTCTGCTGTTTCCTTCAGATATGTGTTATGTAATATAGTCTCACAAAACTAAAGTCAGACCATTCTGTTTTTGCTTCAGATTTTGAAATGATACAATCTAATTTAGATTAAAAACTGCTCCTGCTGCATCATGCATGCTGCATCTTTCTTTGGATCATAATTCCTCTCATTTTAAATGGAAAGACCACATATAATTATGAATTGAATCATGAGTTGAGTGAATGGTTGCTCTAAACACACGAGCAGCTCTCGTCATAGTTTCCTCCTCTCAGCCTCAGGTGGAGCGGGTGGAGTGCGGACTGTCATCACGCGGCAGCACGAGCTGATCCTGCGAGCGGCGTATCCTCACGCAGACGCGGAGCTGCGCGGCGCCCTGAGCGAGCAGCTGGTGGCGCTGCTGGACTCTCTGTTGAGCGGGTACGTGGCTCAGCTGACGTCTCTACGCCGTGCCGGACAACAGGAGCGCTTCATCACGATGGAGAACGAGTACACGCAGAAACGCTCGGAGCTGCTCACGCCTCTCTGTGAGTGATTTGTGATTGGTCACTTTTGTGTGTCAGTCAGAGGTTATGTGCTTAATATGTTTGTGTTGTCTGTGGTTGTGGCAGTGGAGTTGGGTCAGCATCAGTGGGTCGCAGCGCTGGCAGAGAAATACTGTGACTTTGACATTCTGGTGCAGTTGTGCGAGCGGACCGATAACCAGAGTCGACTACAGCAGTACATGGTTAAATTCGCTGATCAGGTAACAAACCCACCAGCCCAAGATCTCTGAAATACACTAACCATATACACTATCCTTCAAAAGTTTGAGGCCTGTGTAATTTTTCTATATATATATATATATATATATATATATATATATATAGTGCTGTCAAACGAGTAATCGCAATTGATCACATGTAAAAAAGTAAACGTTTTTGTTATATGTTGTGTATACTGTGTAGATTTATTATGTATATATAAATACAAACACATGCATTTATAAATTTGTTTATGTATTAAATGTATTTATGTATAATGTAAGATGAATATATAAATGTGTATATACATTGATATTTTAAAATATATACTGTATTTGTGTGTATTTATATATACATAATAAAGATGTGTACATTCATATATAATGTTAACAAAAACACTATAACTTGTTACTTATTTTGAATGTAATTAATCGCGATTAATATTTCATTCAATTCAATATTTGCAGATTTGTCTTGTTTAATTTTAAGAGCATTGCACACGGGCACTTTGAAATTCTTGCAATGCAGTTCTAAGAAAAATGTACTAAAATCACAGTTGTTTACGGTACCTGTGCCAAATGCATTTACTCCCAGCCCTCCCTGTTTCCTGTAGAACTTCGCTGACTTCCTGTTCCGCTGGTACATGGAGAAAGGCAAGAGAGGGAAGCTGCTGTCTCAGCCAACAGCAACACACCAGCAGCTGGCCAGCTTCCTGCAGGCTCACGATCACCTCAGCTGGCTGCATGACATACATGTGCAGGACTATCAGCGAGTAAGAGAATAAAGAAATTAAATAAATACACATTTTTATTCGTTTTTTTTTTTTATATATAAAATAAAGTGCATCAGTTACCATCACTTGTAATGTCATAAATGCTCTGTTCTCTTCACGACAGGCCCATCGTACTCTGTACAGCCAGGCCAACATGGAGACTCGCTACTTCAGCAAGAAGAAAACCCTGCTGGCCCTCAGCAAACTCACAGCTCTGGCCTCAGACATGCCTGAAGCCGTTCACCGCAGACAGCTCAACGGTCAGTCATGTGTTTACAAGACATATTGACTAAACTTGAAAATTCTCAAATTTTAGTCCATATAAAAAGCATTTCTCTTTTTGTCATATTGCAACAAGCATTTTTTAGTGTTAGTGCATCAACAGAACATGAAGCAAATGATGCACTCAGTTCATCAGGTATATTGATTAGCACATTAAGCTGTGGTGCTCATGCTGGCGACATGGGTTTGAATCTGATACACATTTCCCTCCCCAAGTAATCCCTTGAGCCCTAAATATTCCTGATATATAATTGTCATCTGGTGTTTTTCCACGCGTGTTGGAGTAGATATAGTGGAGCAGGAGAGGTTTCTGCTTCATCAGGAGACTCTTCCTAAACAGCTGCTGGACGAGAAGCAGCTGAACCCAGACGGCATGCCTTTACTGAGCCCTCGTAACCTCATCGATGTGAGTAAACCACAAAAACACTGGGGTTGTGCACTTCCTCTTTGTTTCTCTTACTTGATGTGTGTCTTTTCCTTGTCTCCAGCTGTACATCTGCAATGAGAACCGCAGGGCCAACGAGTACGACTTCAAGAAAGCTCTTGATCTGCTGGAGTACTTGGACGAGGTATCTGTCAATAACAGACTACGTTAAAAACAAGTTACTTTTCTGAGCGCATAACATGTATTCATCACCTGTAGGAGGAAGCGGTTGATATTGATGCCCTAAAACGGGAGATCTTCAGTAAAGCCTTGAAGAAAGACTGGAAGGAGAGGTGAGCATCTCAAAACGCACTCCAGTGAGATTAGAGAGGAGGATTCAGTTTACTTCATTATAAACTTGCAAAGACTGATGGATTGATTGGTTGCAGTTGGTCCTCTTCTGATGATAATGACGATCCTCTAGAAGCAGCCAGAGACAGCACTTTCATCAAGATCCTACAGAAACTCATTCAGGAAGGTACAAAAACTGCTAATCACACACTCACAGAAGTTTTCAGAGTGGTTTATTTGACACTTGCTTTTAATATAGTGTCTTGCATCAAAAGCAAGGACAACCCTACTTTAGGATATACAGGGATTGAATTACAATGCAAAGTGTGTTTTGTGGCCCCCAGGTGTTTCTCTGCAGTCGTACCTGCCTGACGTGAAGGATCTTCTGCAGGAAGATGAGCTGGAGAGTCTCAAATCCAAGCCATATTTTGAGTTCCTCCTGCGAGCCAACTACGAGCACTTCCTGAAAGCTCATATATGACGTTACTTCCCGCTTCTGCCTGCTGTTCCCTTGTTAATATTCCAATTTTGTTTTGTACCGTTTCATAAAAATAATAATGTGTTCCAACAATTTCTGAATAAACTGTATTTCTGTAATTGAAGGCAGACAGCTCTTGATGGTTCTCTTCTGCTGCAAGACAAAGATAGAAAGAATAACAAAGCCAAATGGTGCTCACCACATGGAGATGTTAGTTTGGGGTTTATGTGCATCTTAAAGATGGTGAATCCAAAAGCGTTTGGATTGTTAGGCCACACTTTTACGATGTCTGAATGTCATTGTATTATATAACTAAATATCAAATTAAGCCAAATTTACTCTGCAAGGGTGACACAGAAGCGCTTCTGAAGTGCCATAAATGCATTTCACTCAGCAATTACAACTGTATGCTTTGATGCTAAGGGCCGAGGAGGGTCAGAATAAGCAAAAAAGTATTTATATTGAATTTTTAGCAGGTGTAAAGTTGCATTAAAGTTACCATTTAATAGAAGCACATGCACAAGATATTTCACAAGATTATATGCTATGAGCTATGTAACATTAAAAATGAAGCTCATTAATGTACTGCTCAGCTGACTTCATGCATCACCAACACTAGTTTAAAATCATGCACAAATGGTTCTTAAGTGTTTTGCTTGCGGATGCCAGTTGGTTAGATCTCTAATGCAGTAATACAAACATTCTTAAGTGTCCAAATGGGCAAGGCTTTATTTGAGAAGGTCTTTTTGTTTTCTTTCACTCATCTGTCGCTCCTCTCCTTCCTCCAGCAGCTGGTGTGAGAAGAGCAGCTGAACTGATGGAGAGGCAAATGTCTCCCCTGAGCTCCTAAAAATAGGGAAGAGGGTAAAATTAGTGGGTCTGCGGTAAATAAGCTGCACTTTACGGGGGTTCTCTGACACCCTATATGGGGTGGGAGCCTCTGGAGTCCCTAAGGCCACTAGATAAACTGTCTGGAACTAGAGGAGGAAATATGAGACTCGCTTGTTTATGATGTGGCATTAGGTTTGGCATCAAACTTCACTGAGACACCCATAGGGTCATGCTTGTGTAATGGCCATCTAATGACTGTCTAATTTAATAACCAACTCCAAATAAAAGGTAAAACATCATTATAATATCCCGTTCCTGTTCTCAGAAGGCAGGGAGGGTGGCAGAGTGTCTATTTTGATAATATTGGTCATTGGTGATACTTTAACCATGATTTCACAGCACTTCTTTACAGAAGAAAATGCATTACCATCTTTCTTTTGATGATGATGATGATGGCTTAAAATGGTGACTGCATTGTTCAGTCACAGACATCAGACTCAAGCAGGAGATTTTCCACGATTCTCCTCCCCTACATCCAGTTTCTGCTTTTGTGGCTTTCTATGGGAAAGGAAGAGGGTGTATAGAAGACAAAATATCCCAGTGTCACAGAATGCATGACTAAATTGCTCATTTTTTCAGAAATGCCATGTTTATAGGCTCTATATTGGTCAGTTCATTCAAACCAACCCACTTTTTGCCAGTGCAATGACCCAATTTAATACACGGCAAAAATAAATTTTTAATAACTCCTGGGTTTGCTGTCATCATATAATGCAGTCTATAATATCTAAATGTGACCACAAAACCAGTATTAAGTAGCACAGGTAAATTTGGAGCAAGACAACAATACATTGCATGGGTCAAAAATGAACCATTTTTCTTTTATGCCAAAATTTATCATGTTCCAAGAAGATATTTTGTAAATATCCTACCGTCAATATAACAAAGCTTCATTTTTGATTAGTATGTGCATTGCTAAGGACTTCATTTGGACAACTTTAAAGGCAATTTTCTCAATATTTGGATTTTTTGTACCCTCAGATTTTCTAATAGTCGTAGGCTAAATACGGTCCTATTCTAAGAAATCATACATCAATGCAAAGCGTATTTATTCAATTTATTGTAATCAATTTAAAACTTAAATAACTGACCCTTATGACTGGTTTCATGGTACCATTTTGACAAATACTTCAATCTAAAGCAAATTGTATTACATCCTATGTATTGACATTTTTATTTGAGCATTGGTAAACAATCATAACCCACTGCTATGCCCTTATATCGAGATGTAGTCCACAAACGCCCAGCGCTGGCCTGTGAGTCCGCTCGTACTGTGGCCCTGCGCCCGCCCGCTGTGGTCTGGGGTCTGGAGCGCCATATATGGAGCCCCTCCGCTCGACCCACCGACACCCAAATATGGACGAGGATCGGGAAGAATTCCATTTGAATGCATTGACATTCCTTAATGGTTGTCCGAAGAGCTGGAAAGCAGAGGACGGGTGTATATATATAAGATGGTGCGTGCGCTGGTCATTGTGTAGCAG
The DNA here is from genome assembly GCA_032359235.1 of Enteromius mattozi. Taxonomy (NCBI): domain Eukaryota; kingdom Metazoa; phylum Chordata; class Actinopteri; order Cypriniformes; family Cyprinidae; genus Enteromius; species Enteromius mattozi. Next base: position 21,897,229 of record JAUMHE010000042.1, read on the forward strand.
GCACTTCAGTTTGACTTCGCGACTCTGAGCACGAGCAGACACAGGTAAGTGAACCGGAAGATTCAGAGCTAGAAACCTTACCATGTGAAGGGAAGGGGTTGACACTAATTGGTTTACAGCGGTAGTGCATTTATGTTTAGCTAGCTATTTTTAATAAGCTGTTATTTGCATGTTATTTGAGCATATTGGTGCAAATGGAAATATAAATCGTATTTGATAAGAATAATAACTTTTCTAATAATAGGTTAGCCTACTGATTACCCTATTTAAAATGTAGCTAATAAGTCGTGTAACTATTTTACTTTATTACTGCAGGTTAGCTGATTACATTTTTCTCAATTTCTAATGTTTTCAAGTGTTAAACGTTTTACTACAGTAACACTCAACTTACTGTCAGATTTACAAACTCCTTCATCGAGTGAATTAAGATTTATAATAGTTACATTTTAAAGCACAGCCTCCACAACATTAGATTTCAGCTCCTCTTTTTTACTTTAATACAGATTTAAAACCAAAACAATATAGCTATTTAATATTATACTGTTGTTATTATGTATGTATACTGTATAATATTATGTTGTCTATTCTATTCTGTGTCCTAAACTCCTGAAACATTGGTGTCTCACATTTTAAAGCAATGCAATTTATGAAAGAAATCTGTATGTGTGTGTATGTGTGTGTGTGTGGGAAAAAATTATGTAAGCTCCTTTGTAATCGTTTTGTAACTGTAGTTTAATTACACAATGTTCTCAGTAACTCATTATAATTACATTTATTTAGTAATTACATGACATAATTTAATACTCCCCAACACTGTTAGTATGCTATAATTAAGCAGCACCTAACTGAATACACTTAAGACTAATATTAATGCAGTTTCTCAATGTCAACATTTGGGTTGTAGTGTCTTCACTGACTTTTTCTCTGACTTTATTTGTAGAACCCATCAAGATGTGTGACGACGACGAGACTACAGCTCTGGTGTGTGACAACGGCTCTGGCCTGGTCAAGGCTGGTTTCGCCGGTGATGACGCCCCCAGGGCCGTCTTCCCTTCCATCGTCGGCCGCCCACGTCACCAGGTACATACAGAGATCCTTACTGCACTTGTATTTGTCACTGAGAGAATGATTGCACGGGTTTTCCTTGGGCTATTCTGATCATGCTGTACTCAATGCTCCACTTTAGGGTGTGATGGTCGGTATGGGTCAGAAAGACTCCTACGTTGGAGACGAGGCTCAGAGCAAGAGAGGTATCCTGACCCTGAAGTACCCGATTGAACACGGCATCATCACCAACTGGGACGACATGGAGAAGATCTGGCACCACACCTTCTACAACGAGCTCCGCGTGGCCCCCGAGGAGCACCCAACCCTGCTCACCGAGGCTCCTCTGAACCCCAAAGCTAACCGTGAGAAGATGACCCAGATCATGTTTGAGACCTTCAACGTCCCCGCCATGTACGTGGCCATCCAGGCCGTCCTGTCCCTGTACGCTTCTGGCCGTACCACCGGTAAGAGCAAAGTGCATTTCTAATCATGTATCTGTGACCCTGGAGCAGCCTTAAGTCGCTGAGGTATATTTGTAGCAATAGCCAAAAATACACTGTATGAGTCAAAATGAATTTTTTTTTTCTTTTATGCTAAAAATCATCAGGATGTTAAGGATAGATCATACATATTTTGTAAATTTCCTACCGTAAATATATTAAAACTTAATTTGATTAGTAATATGCATTGCTATGAACTTCATTTGTCCAACTTTAAATGTAATTTTCTCATTATTTCGATTTTTTTGCACCCTCAGATTCCAGATTTTCAAATAGTTGTATCTCCACCAAATATTGTCCAATCTTAACAAAGCATCACTGTTTACTCAGCTTTCAGGTGATTTATAAATCAAAATGTAGTTTATGACTGGTTTTGTGGTCCAGGGTCACATTTGTGACGAATTATGAATTCAAACATGCTACTGTTAGTTCTTGCTGACTGATTTCTTCTTCTCGGCTGTTATTAGGTATCGTGCTGGACTCTGGTGATGGTGTGACCCACAATGTGCCCATCTATGAGGGTTACGCTCTTCCCCACGCCATCATGCGTCTGGACTTGGCTGGTCGCGATCTGACAGACTACCTGATGAAGATCCTGACCGAGCGTGGATACTCTTTCGTCACAACCGGTGAGTACCCCTACATGGTCATTTTTTTCACCGGCGTATTTCTAGCATGTGTAAAACAGACCAAGCAAACAACTCTTGCTTTGTCGTCCACCACAGCCGAGCGTGAGATTGTCCGTGACATCAAGGAGAAGCTCTGCTACGTCGCTCTGGACTTTGAGAACGAGATGGCCACCGCTGCCTCCTCATCCTCTCTGGAGAAGAGCTACGAGCTTCCCGACGGTCAGGTCATCACCATCGGTAACGAGCGTTTCCGTTGCCCCGAGACCCTGTTCCAGCCTTCCTTCATTGGTATGTATGAAAACATCTATAATTATCAGTTGTTGTCTTATCCTTTAGTCTTCCAACCGTTAATATGCCCTCCTTAAAACACCTGCACAGGTATGGAGTCTGCCGGCATTCACGAAACCGCTTACAACAGCATCATGAAGTGCGATATTGACATCAGAAAGGACCTGTACGCCAACAACGTCCTGTCTGGTGGTACCACAATGTACCCTGGTATTGCTGACCGTATGCAGAAGGAGATCACAGCCCTGGCTCCCAGCACAATGAAGATCAAGGTAATAAAGCCTACAGCAATAAAACTCAAGGTTTTGCTGAGTTGGTTTTTCCATGTTGACTTTAATGGGGTCATGAACTGCCTTTTTGTTACTATTTTGTGCTGTACTCTGAGGTCCATTTATAATGTTCAGTCAAAAACCCCCTCACTGCTATCATTGGCAAACACATTGACAGCCTACATCTTTCACAGATAGATACTGCCACGATTGAGGTTAAAAACACATAAATATTCAGTACATATCCATATCAAACGATCTGTAATAATCTAGGCATCCTGCATCGAATTGTGCATCATTTGTAAATGAATCCACGCTAAAATGAAGTGAACAAAGGACCAAGATCTTACTGACGGTCTGGATCTTCAATAAAAATAGAGTTTACGCTTTCCTAATGTTGGGATCACAAAGAAGCCAACACTAACAGTTTTCTACACTTGGCACTGCACAGCATCTTCTTGTTTTTAGAGCCTTCTTTATAGTATAGTTTCTGCATAGACCTCCATTTGACACTCTCTTGTTTACACTACATGTGTGAATCAGTGGGTGGGGTAAACAGGCAGCAATGTAGAAGCAGGTGTTGATCTTCTTCTGAGGAGGCAGTGATTAGCCACACTATTAAAGCAGAAAAGTAGCGTATTCCACAAGCTATTGTTTTGACAGACTGCCTTCAATATAAGCTGTTTTTGAGGCTAATGAATGTATAGTACAATGACCTCTTATAAATCAAAAGATCAAGAGAATGTTGATTTCTGAGTAATATTTTATATCCTCTTCCTCTAGATCATCGCTCCCCCTGAGCGCAAGTACTCCGTCTGGATCGGCGGCTCCATCCTGGCCTCCCTCTCCACCTTCCAGCAGATGTGGATCACCAAGCAGGAATACGACGAGGCCGGCCCCAGCATCGTCCACCGCAAGTGCTTCTAAGTGCCTGGCTCACCATCCTATCACTCCTTCCTGCTCAGGAACTGCAACTGGCGGTGCATTGCTCCTCTGGACAGATTTTCTACAGTCATCGTCATTTATGCATTGACGTAGGAGCGAGCAGTACAACGTCAAGGGAAAGAGAAATACCAAGCGCTCTCATTGCACACAAATGTATTTATTACTGACTTCCATGGCTTGGTATTTTGACGAATGCTGTTTGAAATTGAAGGACCCCGCTCCCTTAGATTCCAGTGACTCTGACATACGTTCCACTGTACACCCGGTCCAGTTGAGGACCAACACAAATCACAGTACAACAGACAAATAAACTGAAAATCTATTTTTAAACATGGTACTTGTCAATGAATATGTCATTTCTGTATACAGTACACTATGTTTCAGCCCACACTGAGACTAAACAATATTAACCCAACCTCTCCCGATGGTTTACAGATGATTAACACAACATGAAGTCTTGTTATGTCTGTAATCTGACAGCTATAAACCATCAAGGGTGTTTAAATGGGCGTATGGGACAATTAATGGATCACAGAAGCATTACAGTAGCACTGACAATCTTACAGTTTATACTTTGTTGAAAGAAATCATAATCTTTATTAGCTGATACTTAATATCATAACACAGAGAGTATTATGATATACAGTATAAGCTAATAAGGATGTATATATAAAGTATACACACATATATATACACAGTGTACATAAACCTAAAAGGAATTACAGTACTGATTTAGTACTACTTAAGTTACTGAATACCTTTCTTTATATGGTAACTTTGTCATCTCTAAAGTACTATGGTTTTACCCTGTAATACCAACAACGTGCATGCATGCCCTTATAAAGATGAACCATGGTTTTATTGTATTATTAATATAGGAAAAGAGTAGTAACCATGTTTCTTATGGCATATTTTATTTGTAAACTTTGTATATCCTCAGTTTTACTACAAATTACCATGGTTACCATGGTTTAACTAGTAGCTAAGCATGTTTTTTCGGTTTAATTTATGGTTACTTTTCGTAAGGTTACCCTGCAAAGTGTTTTGTTGTTGATAAGTACGTCATTCATGTTAACTTTTAACATTAACACAGCACAGAGATAAAATCAATGAGATTCAGCTGAAGGGTCTTTAAGATTGTGCATCCAAAAAAATGTTCATATTTCATATTTGTGTTAAAATATTTTAATGTCAGACATATATTTTTTCTGCGCATGCGCTAAGAAAGTTTCATCATTAGTCTATAGTCACAAATGATAGTTTTTTCCAATTGTAAAAATATTAGTAAAACGTTTAAGGGCAAACTACTAATAATATTCTTCTATACACTGCAATAAAGTAGACGATTATAATCAAATTAGGATCAATTAAACGGTAGATTGGATTGTGCGTGAGTATTTGCGCATCAAGTCCTCAGGCAGGCCAAGTGATGTTGTGCGCATGCGCACTGTAAATCACCAAAGCCGTAATATCAGTGAGGCTTGTTTTTCTAGTACGCAGCAGGCGCTCAACAGTGATGGATAGGTGCAATGAATTCGGAATTCGGATGCAAGAATAAAAAAATGCACGCCTTACAACGTTAAAGCATTAGGAACGGAAAAGAAAGAAGCGGGTGAGTTTAAAGCGCTTACATTCATCCGAGTCAGTGTTTACCTACATACTCAGCGCAGGTGAAGGCAGACCTGTAAACATAGTGCGCTGCCAACGTAATCAGACGGCTTTCTTCAGCGAATACTATTTCAATGATTTTTACCAGTTTCTTAATAACAATAAATAAGACTGCATCTCCCTTTAATTTAATTATTGTGTTGTGATAGACAATTAGGCATGCACGAATATGTATATTGTATTAAAAACGTAAGAAATGTCCCTTTGGAAATGTGACATCGGCTTATGTATTATGTAAAGTATATAAATAAATAATGTGGGCACTGGGCTGTAACCTACTCTACCGGAGAACTGGAATAACAAAAGGCACTCCTCCGCCGTGCTCGGTAGGGCTGATAGCAATACTAAAATCATCGCAGTACGTACTGTGTACTACGTGAAGTATGCGAGCATGCATAGACAAGGCTGACATGTTATGATGTTCATTCCGTAGGTGATTTTTCCAGCTGGGCGAAATGTCTGCCAGTAACAACATAATGTCCAAGAAGGTCCGGACGGAGTACATGAAGAAGTTCAGGGATCCCAAGTGGGAGACGTTCTCGAAATGTTACGAGGACTCTGTGAAATACAGACTGACGCGGAGGCTGATGGAGCAGACGCACAGGCCGTTATTCGGGGACGGATGGGACAGCGGGTCTGACTCAAGCGGAAGGTCCAGTCCCAAACATCAAGAGGGGAACGTCTCAAATGCCAAACACTATATATCCTCATCAGAGTCCAAGAACGAGACTACAGAGGTCCTGGACTCCTGGAAGCCACGGGTCAATGGAGAAGTTCACACGGATACTAGTGCAACCCTGGAAAGCTCTCTTCCCTTGGGTACGTTCATGTCAGTTTGATTGAAACCTTATTTAAACTGTCATTTTTGAGTGAACTACTCATTTTTGCTTTTGCCACAGAGAATGGTTACAAAGATGTGACTCCTAACGGGCCATCGGAGTCTAACCCAAAACGGCGACAGAGACGCCGGGCGCCCCGTTCAGAGCCGTGCTACCCTGATAAGCAGTTGGATAGTGATGAATCTCAGCTATCCGTATCAAGAAAACCATCCAGGGCCAAGAGCCAACCACCGGGCAACACCAAGGAGCGGACGTCCAACCGAGAGAACAGACGGTCTTTTATCCGTTATGACTGGGCAGAAAGGCACATCGAGACCAGGAACAGAAGGACACCAAATATGAGAGCGTCTATGTCCGCTGGAGAGGTGAGGCCTGATAGTAACCACAGCTTTCTGTATCCTATCTGATATTGGAGGCAATGAAAACTCATTTTTAGTCCAGATGGAAACTCTGATCGTTACCTCAGATGTAGATATATTTGCCATATATTGTACCCTTGACAAAAAAAAAGTTTTTCATATATTTTTATAAATATATATAATAAATATATTTTAGAATATATATACATATATATATTTTAATTTTTTTTATTGCAGGTTATATATATATAAAGAAATGTCACTAATATTATTAATATTACCAATAATACATACATATATATATATATATAATCAAAGAATATTTTATATTATGTCTGATTTATTTTTCAATTTATTTTTATATTATGTGGCTATATATATTACAGAAAATTAAGTTTCCATTTATATAAATAACATACGTTTTGACTTTTTTATGTATTTATTTTTTACATGTTTTATTATTATTATATTTATTATTCTTTGCTGTATAGCAAGGAATTAATGCAAACTTTTAATAAAAAAATATATTTTTTATATTTCTGATATTTTTAAAATATATTTTCTGATATTACGTGACCATTAATTGTCATATTTAAAAAAATCTATAGAAATTATGATTCATTTTTGTCCTTTTTGCCCAGTCATTCCTATATATTGAGTGGGAAAGTAACATGAGCCTGGATTTTAACTCAGGTGCCTAAAGTGGCAACAACACTATGTAGGTTTACTGACCGTTATTTTTAACATATGTTTACATATAAATATTGAAATATTAAATTATCAATATTACTATTAATAATTAAATATTATTATTAAAATAATATTTGAAAAAGCTGCACTCTATTTTTTTTCTCTGCATTAAGTGAACATGAGTGTGTTTTTAACTGATTTGAATAAATGATACAAACAAAGAGGGGAATGTTGAAGTGACTAAACAGCCTTGTACTAATCAGTGGAATGAAGCACCATGTGACATCTTACACCGCACGAGGAAGCGGTGAATTATTCAGCATAGAGCAGTGATATCTACAGTCAGATTACCTTCTCTGGTATACAGAAGTTTAGCAGGTTAAAGAGCTGGATTTCATCAGCCTAGAAAACTGCAAATGAGTCGAGTCAGAGATCCTGGAAACTGAATATATCTGAATCCATTTGCAGATTCATCGGGCCGACGTGGGCGTCCAGACACGAAGAGAGGCTAAAAAAGGAGGAAGATCATCAGAGCACCGGCGGGCCAGGTCAGCTGACCTGGAGAAGTCCAGACGATCAGCACTGAGTGTGGCGGACGAGCGCTGGATGACCGAGTACATGCGCTGCTTCTCTGCTCGACTGAGGTAGAGGCTGATCCAGGAGACTACAAGAAAAAAGATCCCAAACCAGCACTACAAGACCATTATAGAAGGCACTGGACAACTGACCACAAACACTATATAAAAAGTTACACGCATTCCTTTAAACTCGATATGAAATGCAGTTAATTCTTTTTTTTTGATGCTCGCTACAATCACTTTGTTATGAATGCATTGAAGGACCAAACATTTGAATATTACACCAAAACACATTTGGTATCACAGATGCTTTGTTTTAATATTTTCAGTCCCTTGTTTCTGTTGGAATCTAAGTGATTTTGTTTTCTAGTTATTAGAAGGTTTCAGACTTTTAACATGGGCTGCAGGGATTTTATGATTGTTATTAATATCTGAGTGGACCAAACATGTATTGTTAGGAAAGGATTTGTTTCTGACTCAGATGATTGTTTACTCCGATCTTTCCAGAATGTTATTCTAGACGCTCCAGCCTCGTCACAATGCAGCTGTAAACCGTACTGTTCTTTTGAATGTGACTGACTGATGTTGGTTTGTTTTAGTTGATCACATGTTTCAGAGGCCGTGTTAGAAGTGCAGTGCTGTGCAAGTCGTGAAATGTTTTCTAAAAAAAAAAAGTGTATTTTCCTCACCGATCACCAACAGTCATCATTTTAATCCACTTTTTTGCACAAAGATGTCAAGTTATTAATATTTTTAGATGGAAAAATGATTGAGGCTAGTTTAAGGCCATCATTTGATTCTTGTGAATGTGTTCATTCATTATGCATTGAGTTACTTATTAGAGCACAGATTTGGTATGAAAATACATATTTGCTCACATGTATATTTGCTTTTCTGTGATATTTCAGATGCACTGATTGTGTCATAGACACTTTGAATGAGAATTTCCTCTGCTCTTTATCTTAATAACTGCTTGTCTGTCATCTAGACTTATTTATTTATTCATTCACTTGCTTATGATTTCATAAAAGGAAACTCATTCTGTTTAAGGCTACTGATGTTCTTGAATGAAGAATATGAAATATGCTAACTTGTTGATTTTCCTCAGCAATGTTTACATTTTGACCACTGTATTTGTACATGAGAACATGCACAGGTAGATATATTTTCATCTACAGAACAGAAATACTCTTAATGCATTGCAGTGAATAAACTATGTTTGAGTAACATCACGTCTCTTCGTTATTATGTTCGTAAATCACAATATTATATGTTAAATGGTATGAATAAACATCTTTTATGGTGTTTTATTTTTTTTTAATGACAAGTACATCCATAGTACTTTGTCATTCAGCTCTTTGTTTTAAGAAATCATTTGGTTTTATCAAATAATCCACTAGTGGCAATGTTAGTTTGCATTCTTTTTTATCCTTTAAAATTAGTTTAGAACAAATATAACAATTTTAAATCATTTTAAAATCCCAAAGGATTCCAGTATGAAAACAAAATCATATTTTGGAACAATTCCTATTCTGTACATTTCATTGGACAGATGCTGATCATCTTCAATCCAAGCAAGACCATCAGAGTTCACATGAAATGCTTCTCATCCATTTAACATCATAACACTTCCAAACCTTTATTCCCAGTGTTCTGGGCCCCGTTGTGTGTGTCTATGTTAACACTCTGACTGGTTTTCTTAATGGAGCTTCTAAGAGTATCCAGCTATTTGCACATATGCCACAAACTGACAGGCATCTGCAGCGTGGTCCAAATCATCTCGCCACCTCTGAGGCCAGCTGAGGTTTAGCCTGGACCTGCTGACGGACAGCAGACGGCTCAGAGCTCTGATTCATGCCTTGATGTAGTGTATGTCTTTGTTTTCAATTGGCTGTTAAACAGCATGATCAGAAGTGCTGACGTGCCATTGTGATCTGTTTAACCCGCTCTATAAATAGACACCTGCTAAAAGTCTAATCTCTCCAACAGCTGCACGTCTGTGAGATATAGAGGACAGAAAACCAATGTGTGCGTGAATAATAGGAGATGTGCCAGAAAGAGTGTGTCTCCAGAGAAGAGTTCTGTTGTACTGGTATGATATGTCTAAACAAACATCTGTTGCAGGTTGTGCCGGCTGCGTTTAGTAAAGGCACATGAAACTTTAGACACTCGTGTTACACTTGCGCACCTCTTTCAGCTCTGTCCTGTTACTCAGCAGACCCTGGGAGACGCTGATGAAGACCATTAACCAGAGGAGCAGCTGTTTCCGTAACACACCTGTCCACATTGATCTTCAGCACCCTGCAGAAGCTTCTGATGACCACTGGACGACGAACTTTATAAGACAGCAGATTGTGAAAGATAGCACACAAATACATCTTAGTAATGTATGACATATATATATATATAT